>JBBPDE010000021.1:8400720-8410890 GCA_037974605.1 Nannopetersius ansorgii | reverse complement strand
CCTTCAGCTGCAGATCACACATGAAGTTCTATAATCTGTATCTGTTATCACCCAAATGAGGATGGGTTCCCTGATTGTGTCTGGTTCCTCTCCAGGTTTCTTCCTATCGCCATCTTAGGGAATTTTTCCTCGCCGCTGTCGCTGTCAGTCGCTGTCAGCCCTTCTGGCCTTTGTCATGCAATACAACTATGAAAAGTCTAACTTCAATTTGTTGTGAAACAGGAAAGCACCATAATCAACAGAGATCAGTTAAACGCCTTACCAAGTAAGCACTCTAGCAACTGAACTTTTAAAATTTTAAGTCTGTTTAGTGTTTTACTAGGAATGCCAATATAAACATTATATCAGTAATTTAAGAATGAGATTATGCAAGGTAAAGCCATGTTTCATTACTGTTGAAAAAAACTAGTGTGTAGGATGGTAGAGAATTTATGTTTGGGTCAAAGTAAGATTACCAGAAAGAAAATATTTAAAACAATAAGACTAATAAGGGCACCATCATCAGCGAAGAGGAGTGAATATTTAGTAACTTTCACAAGATCCCACTTAAAGCTGTATAAATGGCAGAAACCTGACTGGAAAGGTTATGAGTAAGGTTACGGGTAAGATCATTTTCTGTTTAAGAGACAAGTATGCTTTCTATTCAGCATTTTGGACACATTTGGGAGATTAGAAACTGGTCTTTAGTTACAGCTTTCATTAGGGGTAAGGATTTCTCTCTTTAGAACTGGCGGAGCTGCCATAGTTTTTAGAATAAAAGGAACCAAACCAGACTCAATGAGTGGACACCTATTAAATGGTTTCTTTTGTTCTGTGTCTTTGATTCTAAATTATGTCTTACAGTGGCAGTCAGTATTTGATTATATTTTTGCTGCAGTTTGAGGCCATTTGTATCTAGTCACAGTCTCTGTCAGCCTTTCTAAGCTGAACTGTAGTGCACTTGCTAAGAACCTTTGTGTAGTGTTTGTAAATTCAAAAACTACAGTGCAAGAATTGCAACATCTTAAATGTGTTAGGACTTGCATCACTAACAGTTAGATACACACTATGGTCTAATCAGGTCAGTGAGTGGCTAATGGAAACAGCTGGGAGTGTAACAGCAGGAGTACTGTTAAGTCTTAAGTCAGTGACTAGTCTGAGAAATTGAGAGAAGAGACAGGTAGGACAGGTTGGTCCAGTGGGCAGGTATTCTGAACGCTCAAGATTCATGGGGTGTGGTGATTGAGCTACGAGACACAGACAGAAACAGTCAGGAAAGAAAGATAAAAGGAGAGAAAGAAGTGACCAACAGCAAAATCCTCTTTGCTGTTTTGACCAAGAAGCTCTGCTTGGGGATTTGACCCCCTGATCCTGAAGGACACCTCAGCAACCTAACATAACTGGCAATCTACACCTTTTAAACAAAGTGATGTAAACATTGCCATTGGGTTGGTCACTAAAGGAGCTTGACATTTGACAACTGATTACCTGAGTGATGGCAGAGGCACCAAAGATTGAACTCTTCATCAAGGTCAGTGATTAACGCTTTGGATCATCATTTGAGATCAATATATTTTGGAACACAATCATGCCCTCGTTGTTTCAGGGTTACAGTCATGCCTTGTTGACTCATGTATCAGATTGCTCCTGAAGATTTCTGTGTTTTTTATAAACATCCTGCAATGCATAGCTGCATGTAACTCTTTTTAAAAAGAAATTCAAAGACTTAAATTTGGCTTGTCCTGAGCTTTGGCTTTTTGGTGTACGTGTTTGTATTTCCTGGAATATCATCCTGCTGATAACTTCTCCATTTGTGTTTGGGATCACTGTGTTAGAGTAATGTGAAAAAAGAAAAGAAAAAAATTAAAAACAGGAATAACCCTAAGTACTTGCAGTCACACATTGGTCACACCCATTTAATGGAAAAAGTGACTCCAGTTCAACATAAACACTTTGTTCCTCAACCCAACTTTGACTGGTGAAAACATGTTTGGTGTCTAAACTGTGCCTGAGTTGTTTGGTAAACTCCAGGATGACTTATTACATTATCATACTCTTTAAGAATGCTTTCCTTCTGCGTTGGGAATTTATGTCGTTCTAGCATTCTGTACAATAAGAGATAAAGCACAAGTTCACCTTTTAAATAAACAAACAACCAAAACATGTTTGGTGTCTAAACTGTGCTTGAGTTGTTTGGTAAACTGGAGCTATGACCTAATGTAGCTAAAATGCAAGGAAAGTGCTGGTAACACAGTTGTATTCCAACTATCTCAGGCACTTGTCCAACACAAATTGCTGATTGCATTATTCAAACACACTTGTTTTAATTTAGGTGTTAATTGACGCTTTAATGGGTGAGTTTGGGACTACCAAACTTTGCTGGACGTGGCCCTCCAGGACTGGAGTTGTGACCCACTGGTTTTTTGTTACACAGAGTTATAAAATATCAGTCTCACCATTTTACAGAAAAAGACTGTGTCCAGAATGTCTTGTATGAACTTTGTGTCAATTAAGGAGGCAACTGAGAATTTTTATGAGAACCATTTCTTTAAGACGTTTTTACATGATACATATATTTACATAAGACAACAAAAATGACAAAATTGACACATGCACATATCTGTATTTTTAAAATAATATTTTTTTAATTTTTTAGATCTTTGAATGTCTGTTATATTCTCAGTGAGTATTCAAACAGGGTGTGACCTTATTAAATCCTGTTTTCTGCCCAAAGGCAAGTGACGATGGGGAAGGGGTTGGCAACTGTCCATTCTGTCAGCGGCTCTTCATGATCCTCTGGCTGAAGGGGGTTCATTTCACCCTCACTACTGTGGACATGAAGAGGTGAGAGACATAGATGAACCAATATTGAGTAATTAAGTGACCCATGTTAAATACAATTTTCCTTAAACAGTCAATCCTTAAACAGTCAATCAATCTTTTGATTGTTGTGGTTTTGTTCTGTAGAGCTCCGGAGGTCCTTAAGGACTTAGCTCCAGGTTCTCAGCCCCCTTTCCTGATCTATAATGGAGATGTGCGCACAGACACTAACAAGATAGAGGAGTTTCTGGAGGAAACCCTGGCACCCCCACAGTGAGTGCTGATGTAATCTGATGTGTCATACTCTCACATTTCTTACAATTGTTACTGTGCAAAATATATTTTATTATAAACCTGCGTTCTTCATTTCTGGTTAATATCACTTTAGACTTGATGCATTCAGACAGTACTGATACAGATCGATGCACTCCAAGTCAGTTTGCATGTTTTGTTGATTTTTATCCTCCTGAGGGATCCTCTTTAATGGCCCAGCATAAGCCTGTGATAGTCTTAAATAAAATGACCTCTGGAGTTTTAGAATATTATCACACTGCCTCCAACCACCTTTTTGGAACCACATTATTTGAAATTACAATACACATCACTGATTACACCCAATGACTGCAGAGAATTCTCCTTATAGCGCATATTCATGAAATGTGAAATCAACTTGCTTTCTTACATGAGATTCATATTAAAATTAAAAATCACTACATGCATAAGGCTGATTTCTATCAGCACCCATGTGGAATTCCCTGCTTGTTAGTGTCAAACTAACAACACTGTATCCATCCAAAAAATCTAACATTGAAAATCATGGTTTAGCTTATGAACAGTACTGCATTAGCTGTCAGTCAAGAGGTGGAGATGATTATGCAATCTCCTGCACCCCCCAACCCAACCCCTCCTTCAACACACACACAAATGACGAAATGAGAAAATGGAAAATACAAGAATGAGAGACACCAAAATGCATGAAAGAGTTTTGTGGGGTTTTTAATTTGGCATTTTAATTTCTGCACGTGTGCTGGTTTACTTATAGAAAATCAACAAAGCATTTAATTTGACCATGACCACAACTTTTAAATTAGACAACGTAAGATTGCATGATGCACTTTTATTGTTACAGATATCCCAAACTCTGCTGTCGTTATAAGGAGTCCAATCGTGCTGGAGATGATATTTTCCATAAGTTCTCTGCTTACATCAAAAACCCAAACCCTGGACTCAATGACAGTGAGGCTCATTTTGCGTCTTGTAACATCTTGCATCATTCATGTGTTGCATGCCTTCATTTGTTAACACCCCTCCACTCTATATATTTCTAGTGCTGGAGAAGAAATTTCTGAGGAGCCTGATGAAGTTGGACCAGTACTTGCTAACTCCACTTCCACACGAGTTGGACCAGAACCCTGATGCGAGCCAGTCCACCAGACAGTATCTAGATGGGGATTCCCTTACTCTCGCTGACTGCAATCTTCTCCCCAAGCTACACATTGTCAAGGTTCTCAAGCACCCTATGTCTTTCATCCCTTTTCGCTATGCCTCGGTAATAATAGAATGTGGCAGGGTCACTATGATGCATCCAAATAAAGGTCAGAAAAGCACCAGCATTAACACATTTAGTGTTCAGCACAAGTTCCTGGAAAATTAGCCAACAGTGTAGAGGCAGTTAGTGCTGGATTGTACTGTGTCTGTTGTGTTAAACAGCAGTTTACACCTTCTCTTTCTCTCCTCAGGTTGTATGTAGGAAATATCGTGAGTTTGAGATCCCTGCAGCACTCACAGGTCTGACTAAGTACCTGGAGAAAGCCTACCAGCGGGACGAGTTCCGCTACACATGTCCCAACGACTCTGAGATCCTGCTGGCCTACCACTCAGTGGCCAAATATCTTAACAAGTAGAACCAGATTGAGAACAGGGATGGAATGGATAGAGTTTGGGAATGGAGCGGTTCTGACAACGCTCAAAAGCAAAATTCATTTATGCATAATAACATGCTACATGGTGGAGGTGGAGGTGGAGGCTTTTTTTCTATAAATTAGTCATGTGCCTTGTGAATATTAACTTCTTGCTTTGAGTTGTACCATTGTGCCATTGTTCAGTATGCCTTTTTGGCCATGAATAATTTTACCCCATGTATTATATTACCGTGTTGTCGGTGTTGTGATGAAACCTTGCATGCCAGCTGCCATTTACACTGTGTCAAAATTTTAATAACATACAAATAGTAAGAAGCGCTCCAGGATGACTTATTACATTATCATATACTAAGAATGTGATTCCTTCTGTGGTAAAGTTAAAATTGTGTCGTTATGGCATTCTGTACAATAAGAGATAATACCGAGTTTACCTTTTATAAAAATAAAGATGAAACTCTGTTTAACTGTTCTTTTTTGATAAATATTCTTCACAATTTACATTGTAACAGTTAAGGTGCACTTAAAATGTTGCTAATTATGTATATGATTTCATCGTTGGGGAGCTCTTTAGCCATTGTGAGTCTTGCAAATTAAACTTCATGTTTTTTAACCTTTTTTATGTTTGTATCATTTACTATATTTCCCCAAAAAAAACATTCTTTCAACCTTTCAAAAATGTATAAACCATTTTGAGAACAAGATGGGGAGGCTTTTAAAGCCGATGTCTTCACCAACAATAACAAGGTTGAAATAGGAAATAAGTTTGGAATAATATTGCATAGATTTCACATTTCACAACATTTTTTAAGTTAACTATCATTCATGCAACTGACATGAAGACATTTTAATGATGGTGGCGGTGGAGGCCTAGTGGGTAGGATACTTGGACCAAGAGGTCATGGGTTTGAATCGTACCTTCAGCATCACCAGTGAGACTGCCCCCTGTTGTTAGGGAATGGAAGTGCCTGCTAAATGACATAAATGTAGAGGGTTTTTTCTCTGTGCCGTCAAAGGACATCGCAGCTAAACAACAACGCCTCTGGTTGGTTGTTATGAGAAAGATCAGCCAATGTGAACGCAGGATGCTGCGACCTGGGCTGGTACCGAGTGTTTTGAGAATGCAGGGAGGAGGTGAGAGGGGCAGACACGTTCGGAAAAGTTTGGGATGACTTGAACTTCGAGAGCATTTTAAAGGGTGTGCAGCAAGTAAGGAATTCAAATGTATATTAATTACATATTGCTTTTTAATTATTTGCATTACGATGTAGTTGGGCTCCAGTTCTGCAGTTTTGTAGCCAGTTTAGCCGGAGAGCTAATGTGTTAAAGTGGTTTGACAGGTTAGCAGCTCAGTGTCTTCCTGTGTCTTCAGGTCACATCATACAAGTGTTTAGGGAAGGGCTGGAGTAAACCATGGTGATTATATTCATTTCATGTATGCTTTGGTAGTTCAGTTTATTAACAGGTTTAGTGACAACCTGTGGTTTATATCCACAGCACTAAATCACATGTCTGCATCCTGAAGCACCTTTACACCATTAACCGGACTAATTTAATATCAACTTGAAGATCACAGAGTAAAACGAGGGTTACCCTGCCATTATCAGAAGTGTCATAAATTAGGATTGACAAAAGAATCCTTGTGCATTAAGGTTGACAAACATCTCCTTTTTTCTCTGTGTAGGAATGGATGAAAGTAAAGAAGAACAGTGCACATACCCAGTAAGTAAATTTCTACTTGGTTTAATTTTTCTTTTAAGGAGCAGATGTGCTAAAGTTGACGCAGCATAAAGCAAAAATTCCCAGCCGGATTACTGATGGTTTTACAATGTACAGAAATATTTCTGTGACTTTGGGTTGCCTCAGGAAAATGCAGTTCAAATCATATATCTGGTGTGCCACTGACTGGTTTTATTCCATTATTATGTCTATCACCCTTATTTTTACAACTCTGATCAAAGACTAGGCCTTGTGAGAAGGGTGTTGTGTCTCTTTTGTAGGCAGGAAGGAAATTGGCTGAGCAAGCAGAAACTCCTTTAAGGGAGATATGTTCTGTTTTCTCCTTCAAAGACAACTGGTTGTTTTTATTGGACTTCAAAGAGGCCTTAGAGACTTTGGAATAGGAAGCTTGTGAGACTAAAGGCTGTATCCTGAGAATTTGTTAAGAAAGCAGATTCAACAGAAAGGCATATAAGTGAACTTATTTACATATGAGGTCATGTTGAAGTGAGAATTTTGTTGCTGCAAATGGTCTGCTGCAGAATTACTAGTGCTGGTCCTGTTTTTCGCCTTTGGTAAACAAATGCATCACTGGTTCAATTTAATGTTAAATGTGACTGTAAATTGACAGTTTACTTCATACATTTCAACTTAGACTGCTTTTTGAAAAATGGGCATCCAAGCAGAACCCAATGTTAGATGTAGTAACAAAAACTAACTATTTAATTTGAATGAACTGAAAAGTTGTAAAATGAACATGCAAGTGTTTTTGATGCACAAAGGTTATGTAAAAATGAAAATGTATGCCAGAGCTGAAGCTGTTCTATAAGGGAATGTTACCAAAACATTTAGGGGGGTCACACCAGATACTGAAATTAATGGTTCACATACTTTTGCCAATGGATCATTTTTGTCAAAAAATAAATGACCAAGTGAAATTTTTGACTCATTTATTTAACTTTGTTCTCTTTATCTACTTTGATGACATGTGTGAGAATCATATTTATGCACAAATGTAGACAATTCTGAAGGGTTTGCCCATCTTCAAGCACCACTGTACATTTATACATGTACATTTATGTTAATAAAGGATTAATCTCTAAATTGTATATGTTTTGCTCTAGATCACACTACCTGGAAGTGACTTTCGAGCCAGCTTTCAGCAGTTTGTGGAGGAGAGGATGCAGACTACCATGGTATCAAGCCTCCCTGACTACATTCCTTATGTCTTTCTCACAGATCTTCGTTGTTTTTGGACATATTAATTACTTTTTTTAATTGCACAATGAATCAATGAATGAGCTCATCAGCTTAGGCCAGAGAACAGCTCAACAGATCCATTGCATGCACATGATGTTCTATGTACAAATTGTTCTCTTAGGGTTCACTAAGGCCTTGTTTACACTGTCAGTTAAATGTGACCCAATTCCGAATTTTTGCTCATATGTGACACAGATCGGATCTGTTCCATGACAGTGTAAACAGTAAAAAAAAAATGCATGCATTCAGATATTTTGAGATCGGCTTCAGGCCTCGTTCATATGTATAAATAAATCAGATATGTGCCAATGCGACTGTCAGTAAACGGGCAGATCAAATTTTCCTAGGCATTGTTGCAAGACACCAGAGAGCAACCCTGAGGCGTATCTGCAAAGGGATGGCCCGGCGAAATGTCGCATCGTTGTAAGAGAGAAATGCGGACAAACGTTGACACAGCAAATTGAAAGTTTGCTACTGTGTGGTGTAACAACCGCCCTTTGCTATAGCAAGTGTAAATAAGCGACTCGGATATGGGTCACAATAAAAAAAAAAATGTGTAAACAGAAGATCCAAAAAATCGGATATAGGCAACAAATCAGAATTGAACATCAAGACCTGCAGTGTAAACGAAGCCTAAGTGGCTGAAGGCACCTTATGAAAATTCTGCTCTGTGTTGCAGTTGACTGGCATGTTGATAGGGGCTGTGGTGGCAGTTTGCCTAATAGGCATTGCTGTGCTCTTCCTCTATCGCAGATACAAACTAGCAAGTAAGTGGATAATGAAAGTTGTCGTTATTATAATGAATGAAGTCGCCATACTAGGTTGAGTTTATTGTGGATGTTATCAGATCTTGTAGAACGGACTACAAGGAAGTAAAGCTACACCAAATAAAGAGAGCTTGTAACTAACAATAATAAGTGGTGTAAAGCAGCCTATTAATTGCATGGTAACATGTAGCTAATTGGATGTCAACCCATTATTCCAGTTAATTTTTTCCCCTAATTGAATTGCTGTTCTTCTCTCGATCCTTCTGAAGAACATTTTCTTTTTGCCAATGTTGAACACAAAAATTTAACTTCAAAGTATTTCAATTCTCTTGAGATCAAATATTGACACATCACACTGTTTTTCTAATCACATAGCCTAATTGCTTTTGTAATTTGCAGGTCAGCAGGCAGGGACCCCTCGTTATCGCTTCAGGAAGAGAGACAAGGTTCTTTTCTATGGCAGAAAGATTATGAGGAAGGTCAGTCATTGTGAGCCTGTTTGCAAGTAATTTTAATGATCTCCTATTGCTCCTCCATCTGCACCACAGGTGGTCACTGTGATATCTATTGTTATCAGAAGCCATAACATCATATTGTGTTAATATGTGTTTCTGAGCGTTCTGTGGACATCATCAGTACTTCTCAAATGTGGTACTTCTCAAAAGCAATATTTTTCAAATGAAGTCTCCACTTAGTATTTTTAAATTTGCCATGTCTAAACAATTGGTAATGTCCTGAAGTTATGAGAGATAATGTATTGAAATTTGATATTTCTGTAAACTTACTTTTCCTCCATGGCTGCTGGAAAAGTAAAGCATTTCTGTCTGAAATTAATTTTTCTCCTCATATAACAGCATTTAGGCTGTTCTCTGGCCACAAGATGGCAGCATGTATAATAACCTGTGACATGGGTCACAGTGCATACAATGCAGGTAGTTTGCTGCATTTTTTTATTATTCATTGTTCTTTGCTCTCTTTCTTTCCATTTTAGGTCCAGACCCTGTCTTCCACCCCATCCTCTACTCCACTTTCTAAACAGCGTCTTCGAAAGAGACCTAAAGTCTTAAGTATAGCTCGCAGGTATCAGCACAAACACTCTTACATTTCTAATAAATTTGTTGTAGGGTTTATAACTTTGTGCTTGTTTTGTTTGCCTCTTATTTATCCCTTAGTAAAGGACAAGACCTTAAACAAAACCTTTTTGTGAGCTTGTTTTTGAATGATGTGTCTTCACGCCTGAAATCCTCAAAAAGGTGTATATCTAAGCTACACTGTGGCGGTCTGTGTTGCAGGATCTTGCGCATAAGGAAGGAACCTCCAACCCTACAGCCCAAAGAGCCCCCACCTTCCCTTTTGGAGGCAGATCTCACTGAGTTTGATGTTCAGAACTCAAATTTACCCTCTGAAGTGCTTTACATGCTTAAGAATGTAAGGTTAGTACTTTGAACTTTTTCATGGAAAATAATAGGGGTGTGACGAGACGTTTTTCCACGAGACGAGACACGAGACTGGGTTCACGAGAACGAGGCGAGACGAGACTTTGACATTTTTTTTAAAAGAAATCCTCAATGTTTAAATATATAGCAAAAATAGCCTTTTATTTAACTGAAAAACACAAAATACAATAAAATGAAATAAAACTTCTATTTTGATGAATGATATGCAGTAATAACACGTAAACACTGCAAAATATTTTGCCACAAACT
>JBBPDE010000021.1:8351865-8362937 GCA_037974605.1 Nannopetersius ansorgii | reverse complement strand
CTCTCTCTCTCTCTCTCTCTCTCTCTCTCTCTCTCTCTCTCTCTCTCTCTCTCTCTCTCACTCTCTCTCTCTCTCATACTCTCTTTAAACTCTCTAAGCTCTGTCAATCTTTCTCTTTCTCTTTTTTATGTCTCCACTCTCTGTCCATGTCTGTCATGTTTGACAGACTGTGCTTTTTTATGTAACCCAGCTCTCCGGGCCACCTCTTCAATGTGAAATTTAGAATCAGACCAGATAGCACTTAAAGTAAAAACTTCCTGTTCCTCAGCCTAGCATTTTTGCACATTAGTATGTGGCATTACCCTCTGAGACCTGAGGTTTTGCCCAAAGGACATTTTATTACAGGTCTAGTATCCCATGGGTGGGTTCCTATGGTGATGACCGTGGTGCAAATGGCCAAGGAAATGATTAACTTTCTTGTGCGTCATTGCCCATGAGGTGCTGCCATTCCTGAGAACAGAGTGTGTAAGTGTGATTGACAAGTCTGTGATGTGCTAGTGAGAGTTTGCAAAAGTGAGTTGCTGTTTTATAGGACATGTTGACTTTCACAACAAGAACTTCACAATGACTGAGCTCCGCTAATGTTTAGAAGTACATTACAACATTACTTTGAGTCAGGTCAAGTCAGACTTATTTCTATAGTAGTCCAAGCCCTTAGTGTGTGAGCAAGATAAACTTGCATTTGCCTTACATTTCCAGTCCAAAACTAATGAAGCAAAATGTCAGTCTCCAATCAGTAAATACTACATTTGGTATAGGGGGACAACTGTGTACACTTGCTTTTTGTTTTCAAATCAAATAATAAACCTTGATTAGAACATTGAGTTCACAATGTTTGTATGGCATTTGAATGCTTGTGACAATCCTGATCTAGTGTTCTATCTTGCAACAAGATAGATAGCTCCAAATCTGTTCTAAGCTGGGGAGTTAACATAATCCGTAGTCCAAATTCCACGCCTGAAAGCAAGTATAATTGATGCTGTTGAAGGCTCCTGCAGCCAGCCATGTTGTTTGTTGCCGTTAAGAGAAAGCCTGACGTTATTGTGGCAGAATTATCCCTTCTCGTAAATGGAGCTACTCTGGAGACAGAGAGAAGGAAAGAGACAATTCATACTAACACTTCATTCTGCTCAGACTAAAGGGGAAGAAAAGAGAGGATTAATTGGTGTCTGGCTTATCGTGTGCCAACAGCTGTTCCAGAAACTGAAGAACCTGATGAGGCCTTACTCGGTCACCTTTGAGTCACCGCTGGAATTGTCCGCACAGGGTGAGGCTAACAGCCCTGCAAACTGCCACATACAGCATGTGCATACACACACACACACACACACACACACACACACACACACACACAGGATTTTCTCTCCTCTAGTACTGTCTTGTTGAAGTGTAAAATTAGTAAAGGTAAAACAAGTAAGCATCCTCAAAAGGACACAATGTTAAATATGGCATTTTTCTGTAAATCCTACAGCACAAAAAATAAAACATAAAATATACATTTGTGCCATAACATTTACACCGGTTACATTTGGTTTTTCTTAGGATAAACCAACTAAACCTACATTTGACTGCATTTATGTGGCACACCTTTTCATTACACTTAAATGTAACAGTTAAAGAGCACAATATATAAATGCCTATATCGGCCTATAGCAATATAGCTCTATGCACATAAGTTATAAGGAATGTTTTAGCCTGGTGTCTGATGCTGATGCTGACTCTTGCAGGGGCATTTTCTCACCTGTAGAAATGTAGATACATAAAAAAAAAAGCTGACATTAAATCAGAGATTTTATTCAGATATTCGTAGGCATATAGGAATACCAATGAGTGTGAACACAAGGTAATAAACTTGCAATTCAGTACAGTGTTTTACTGTCAAGTCTCATGCTTTTGCCATTTGACTCATTATTGCTGTACAGTTGTGCTACTTATTTAGATTGGACCTGTTTTATTGATTAGTACAGCTCTCTCAAGTTAACATATTGTGTTGATTTTGCATGCTGATGTAAAATGGAAGCTAAGCAAAAACCAAGCAGTTGCTAAATAGCCTAAAACCCTTCTGAGGGAGCATTTAATTGCATTAATTAATTACATTGGGAAGTAAAAACAGTGGGAACAATATTAATTTTGTGACATATGTAGGTATGTTTAAATAGTGCAGAGTGTTTGTAATTAAAATGCTGATCAAAGTGGAAGGCAGGCTTGCTCAGAGCAGCGCCGCATGAGGTAAACTTACACATATGGGCATATTTCTGATCCTATGAGATCATAAGTAGGCACAATGATGCATGTCTGGGATCCCAGGTTTTAAGAAACTTTTGCAGAGTTTTTGGTTACTTATCATGTTATTTTCATTTTGATTAGATTAACAGGAATTAACTGTTGTATATTATTTTATTTTGTTATAACTAAATACAGAGCACCACAGAAATGACTAATAAATTAGAAGTTGTGTGGCTAGACTAACTGCAGCAACCGAAGACATCTATCTGTTCTCAGTGTTGCCTCAAAAACTCAATATTTTACTCAAATCTTTAGCATTAACTCATCGAAATCAGAGTCAGAATCAGAAAACTTTATTGATCCCTGAGGAAATTAAATCATGTGTAACATAGGGTAGTGGACTTAGAACAGACTTTTTCTCAGGGCCAAACTCTGTCTGAATACAATGTGGACTCAGTCGGGGGGATGTTTTGAAAGCCAGTGCTATAAGATAATGCTTCTCTTGTCTTCAACTTTCCAAGTTGGCTAGATGTCTGGAACTGAGCATCTCCAATACAGCAGGCCTTGTGACGTGTTTCAGATATGTAGTGGTTAGAACCTACCAATAGGTTGCAAGGTGCAAGAAATGCCAACCAGTGAACCGACAACAGGTTCACTGATGCACCTGAGGAGTGAAGGCTTATTAATTTTTCCAACCACACAGAAGTGCTACTGTAGGAAGAACTGCTGAAACCTGTGACCCAAATTCTCCTGATATTCTCCTGTGGAGTCCATGTTTCAGTAAGTTAGAGCCTTTTTGGTGGCACAAGAGATACAACATTAGGCAGGTGATTTAAATGTAATGGTTGGTTCACAGGAATCTAGTAAACTGATGCAGATATAACCATTAAAGTTTTTTCCATTCCATTCAGTGTTATCAGTTTTATTATGTGTGGCTAAAACTCTCGCCTCTTCTCCCCATCCTTCTTTCTCACCTTCTAGCCCAGCATGTTAGCATTCTGCTCTGCTTAGTCAAATAAATTGCATGCCATCTGTGCATGACACAGATTGACTCAGAAAGAGAGAGGGTCATATTTAAAAAATTTTTGTCATTTCCTTGTGTCTCAGGAAAGGAAATGATTGAGATGTATTTTGACTTCCGTCTCTACCGCCTTTGGAAGACGCGACAACACTCGAAGCTGCTGGACTACGAAGACCTTTTGTGACCCTGAGCAGCTCAGTGCCCCCCAAGAGACATTTCATCCCACCAGCTCTCATAAAGAGGACAGTAACTGGAGGTAAAGGAGGAAGACAAAGTGCAGATTTGTGAGTTAGCCATCATGTTTCAACTCTCCACTTGAGACCCTGAGCCATTCCAGTAGGACACAGACTCACGACAGAGCACAGAAACAGGAGCAGATATGTGCCAAAGGCAGCATTTCCTGTTCAAGTAAGCAAAAAAAAGGACAAGAGGGTGTGAAATCTGTCTTCATGGTGACATGGACAAATGGAGGCAGACTGTTTCGTTTTTCTATGTAACATATATCTATTTCACTAAGCTCTATCGAAGACAAATGTGCTTAAGACAGTAAAGGTCTTATGTCTGCTGTCAGGCTGTTTTTCGAACCTTTTTCGAAAATACAATGCAGACACAGGACAAAATAATATCACTAATATATGGACGTACATATGTCTCATTAATATATTGTAGCTATAATCATGCAAATTATCTAAATGTTGGTGGTACATAATTTATTTTTTGATGTTTATTGTTGTGGTCTTTCAAATAAACTACTTTGAATAACTCAGGTTTTAGCCATGAAAGAATATGTTCATCAGTCCTCTGTCCAGATATATTTGAGAGTCCTTGTTAGGTATTTTATGTAAGGAATGTATACCCTGTCCTGTACACTTTAATCGCTGCAGAGGAAGAGAATGATTCAGTATGCTTCCCACATTTATTGTACTCCAATTATTTGTGTTAAAATTCTTCCCTCTCATTCAAATGTATCTCAAATTTGAATACAATACAGACCTATCCTACCAAGCATAGTGGAAACAAACACAATAAGAACTGTACTCAGATTGTTGTTCTTACAGTGAAGACTGATCAGTCTTTGGCCTGGGCTGCTTGTCTCTGCTAAGACCTGAAATTTCAGTTTTTTGCCTCTTAACATAGATGTGTTATTTATGCGGAACCCTAACATTATCTCCATAGACCACCTTGGTGGGAGAAAGTGCAGCATCAGTGGTTATGAGATGGTACTGCAAGGCTTTAAGGGTGAATGAATTCTCAGTGCACTCAAGCCCATTTTTACGAATATATTTCAATGTTCCATATCTCATATGAAGTCTTACTTAAACTGCTGGGTCACAAGTAAGTAGGGCAATGTGGGTTTTTTGGTTGGAAAGAGAGAAAGGTACATGATTACCTGGGAGGATTGCTGAGGATATGCAAACAATTTTGTGTGTTTATTGCTTATAAAATGTAGCAAAGAGGTTGTGCATCTATGCTGCCCTGAATGCATATTTTATGGGTTAAATATTACTGCGGAACCGAGGGATGTGACTTAGGCAGTAAACGTTTCTAATGTTGATGAAACATTTTGATGAAAATTGATGAACATTTATGTCTGAAAGTTCTATAAAACGATGATGTCAGAGATAACATGAAATAGGATGCACTATCCTGGCTGAAAGAAGAAAGCCTTGCTATGGATTGTCCAAATGGCATAAACAGTACGTTTCTGAGAATATAATTCAGTATCGATACATAGTATCTGGATACTGTAGTATCTGTACAATATGGACATCGAACAATGATGACGGAAGGGTCCACTATGACAGAAAACTGACTTTATTGTAAAGCTGCTACTTAGTTTGTTTTGATTTCTAAGTTAGCTAAGTTAAGGCAGATTAATTTCTGGTGGCGGAGATCGCCTGCTTCTGTTTCTCTGGTTTTCTCAGAAATTTGTGCTTAAAGTCCTGTGTAAAGTTTGTGAGAGCTATGGACATGCTCTATAAAATGTATGCAACTGTTAGTGCTATTGTCGCCTGGTTGGCTGTAAACTTGAGCCAAGGGCGGGGATAACGAGCACAGAATCCTTTAGTCCTTCTCAGCGGTCTCCTGGCCATCTGGGAAACAGACACTTAACGAATTGGCCTGATCTTCCAGCAGTTCGAGCCATTTTTGAACAGTTTGTTAATATTGGTTAGAGTCAGTGGAGCAGGAGTGTGTAAAAGTGGCAATTAGAGACGTGGGAGGGTGAGTGGAAGTGTGTATGCAGTCACTATCGTAGTGACGGAACATGTAGCTATGGGAATGTCCGTGTGAAATCTGGCACAGAAATCACAGAGTCTAGTCTGGTTCTGATCCTCTTTACACTTGATTCCTAGGCTGCTACATTGCCTGGACAAATGATGGACACACACACACACACACACACACACACACACTGCAGTGGAATTTCAGTACTTTTATACCAGCTGATTAATTGCAGATGTAAATCTTTGGTTTTGTGTGGTGAATGCAAACAATCCCCCAATTCATGCTCCGCCCACAACTGTTCTTCTGCTATATGGGCTAGACTTTACTAAGCTTTAAATGCCATTAAGCACAGAAAGAAATTATATGGTCTTGGTTAAATACAATATAAAACACTGAATTATATACAATATAAACAATACTATACACTATACTATAAACTATAATATAGACAACACTCTGAGTTGTCTGTTACAATATATTGTTAGGTTAACAGTGTTTCACATATGTTTTACGAACTTGTGCAAATCTTTTGAGGGTGGACCATGGGTTGATATCATACAAAGGATTGACTTATGCATAATCACAGAATGCAAGTGGCTTGGGATCACAACAAATAAGAGCTACTGTGATTTTTATTGCACATCGACTTAAGACCAGAGTACAATAACCAGGATTTTGCAGTAAACATGAGCACTGAGAGGTCTGAACTTGTCTTCAGAATGTGCCGAAAAGCTTCTAACAAACCAGATGAGTGAATAGAAAGAAAACACAATATAATAGTAGCAATGGCAAAAGCATTCATTTAGAAGGGTCAAACATAGGTACCACACACCAACCAAACATTGCTGCGTTTGTTTGGCTAATGTGCTCTGACCTTAAGCGTTGTGGTGGAAATGTAATGTTAGAGATGTGTTAACACATTCACTGTTTGAAACTTTCTGCTGATGTATCAACATATGTGACATTTGTTTACATCCATAATGAATTTTCATGTAAATGATGTTTTAATCTATTATTTTATTCATTTAACTACCTTTATGCCAACTCACTGTCTAAATATTTTCTTTTCCTTACTTTGAAAGAAAGGCAGTGGTTCTACTATGTGACTTGCTTGAATGGTGAATCTTTGTAGTCTTGATGGTAACATTCACCCTCTCTCATTCACAAGAACATTACAGCAGGCTTAAAGAATAAACTTGATTGACAAAGCATCCTGGTGATTGCTTTGCTGTTTCTGTACTGTAGCTCTGATAGCATTTAGTCTGTTATATAATTCATTTGATTTACATGTCTTGTTTATACTTTTATGATTCCTGCCACTTGTTGTTTCGCAAAAACAATTGTGAAATATTTATTATTTGAATGACACTTTAATTTTGATGGAAATAATAGATTATTTAATTATCAGTATTATATGAGATATTTCATATTAAACTTTATGGACTAATATGTTACCTTTTTACTTTACAGATTCCTTGCACATTGCTTGACACACATTGTAATCACATCTATATTGTGGTTATTGCTTATAGCGGTTGTTCTCAAGCTGGGGGCCATCGTCCCCTGGGGAGCTGCATAGGGATAGTTAGGTGGGTAATGAAAGTGACAGTGTGGACCATAGATTAAATATTTTGACAATATTTAGACAATTTTTTTATTTAGACAATAAAAAAAAGATAATTAAATGCAGAGATACATAATAGTATTTTCATATTAAACAGGTATTTTACCTATTAACTCGTGATTTTCACCTCTGCTTTAATCATTTAATTCCTTAAAGCTATTTATGAACTCATCCCTCAAATTCTCCACATACTAGATAGTAACTGAATAAATCTATAATGGGTCATACATTTTTAGCAGGCTAAGGGTTGCTAAATAAAAGAAGGTAAGTAATACATAATAAATTAGTAATACAGCATGCTTCAACTCCACCTCTGTTTGCCTATAGAACCCAGTTACTTACCATGGACAACTTTCATGTGTCTACAGAAAAAATATGTCAAACATCTCACACTTATAATAGAAACTTGCCACTTATCAGGTTAACCTTCTTTTACCAAGTAAAGGATTATATGGTTGTTACTGGTAATATGTGCTATAGATATGGTAGACAAAGATTAAGCTGAAAACTACCAGAGCATAACTTTAAGGGGTTACTGGTGGAGGATTTCTCTCAAATTTTCTGACCAGATACTCTTCTGGACTTAAAAACTGTCACAGTGCCCTCACCATCATTGGTCCTTCACACTGTGGGCCTTGTGGGTGTGTGTGTGTGTGAGAGAGAGAGAGAGAGAAAGAAAGAGAAAAAAGAAAGAGAGAGAGGGGGATAGAGATTAACAGCAGCACAGGTGGTCTACCATTTATTGGGTTTATTAGGAGATGACTATTAGTTCTGAGCATATGGACAGCTCCAAGCTCTCTTCATCTCACAAAAAATTGGTTTCCTTACCAGATCTGATTGGAGAGCTGACCGGTATAAATATTCAGTGTCTTTAGTTTTCTTTTTGCTCACTATCTAATCAGAATAAATCCTTGTAGCCTCTTGAAAGAAGAAAAGCATACAGTCAAAGACAGCGGATTCATTTTTAGTGTTTCTAATGAGATAGATATCATAGATATTAGTTACTTAAACATATCTGACTGTGTTTGTTTTAAATAAATCACCTCTGCATTGTAATATTGTACTATTTCTGTACTAGGGAAGAAACTTGAGGGAGAAGATTGTAATTGCAGTACTAAGTGTATTTTGAATGTAAGATATTCTGCCATGCTGGCAAAGGTGCATAATGGTTCTAATGCTTTGTTCTAGTATTTTATTTTTTATTTCAATCAAAATCATTCATCTTTTTCCAGCTCTTGTCTTAAAAGGGTCTGTATGACTCTTTATTGTGTTATTTTCTCCCTCTGAGTTTCAGCTTTGCATGTTGGTTTTTATGTACTAAAAATAATTACAGTTCATTTTTACATAAGGAAGCTGTTTTTGTTACTGAGCCTTTAAGATTGATATATGTAAATACCAGCTGCTCTAATTGTCTGCCTAATTCGAAAGCAGTGATCCTAAATGAGATGGTCTTGATTGTTTGGGGCTGAACAAGCAGCTGTATTTTTGCATTTGTTTTTGTGACGCAACAAAAAATGTATTTGCAACTTACTTGTCTGCATGGACTAGGGAATGAGTGGTTCAGAACACTGTTACAGTGTTTGAATACAACAGAAACCTCTCTCATTAAGATCCTTTTTCTCAGAATGCATGTGGCCACTGCAGACGGCTGAATCTGAATAGCCGAATTAACCACTGTATTGGTGCTGAGGCGCACTTGTTTCTCGTAAACAAGCCTCAATGAATTTTCAAGCTGAGCACAGTAAGGGGTCTGGTGCATCGAGTGCTAACATCATTCAGTGCTCCAGTAAAGGTCCCTTATAAGAAACAAGGTCATCTCATGCTGGTAATGTTGGTGATGGTTCTAATTTAAAAC
This sequence comes from Nannopetersius ansorgii, assembly GCA_037974605.1. Lineage (NCBI taxonomy): Eukaryota > Metazoa > Chordata > Actinopteri > Characiformes > Alestidae > Nannopetersius > Nannopetersius ansorgii. Next base: position 8,353,985 of record JBBPDE010000021.1, on the reverse strand, counting down.
CTGAACATACAGAATGAACAGAGATCTCGAAGGCAGAACATACGACCCTTACCACAACAGCGTTGAGGATTTACATAGTCACCAAATCTGCATGCATAATTGAAATTACTGCTTATTTTTGAGGCTAAATAAAAAAAAAAAACTTCTTTAATGAGCCAGTGCTCATTAGGGATAATGAGCCTGTGAACTTCATTAGTGTTCAAATATGTCTAAGGCTTATTATGTAAAAACACCACAGCAACATCTAAAGTCAGTTTTCATAATGTGATACTGTAGATATGCAGGCTGCATCTGGATTTCACATGGATCAGTGGCTGCTTGAATGATACCTTGGCAGTGTCCCATCTGATCCACAAATGTCTGGTGTAATGGCAGATTTGACTATACAAAGCATAAAGAGAAGAGAACTGTTTGAACTTAGATCATTGATGACAGTAGGATCAGATGAGTTCCTGCTGGTTTGGAATAAAAACCTGAAGGGGCACCAGACAAATCGGAACTAAGTGAATTTGGCTATAAAAGGCCATAATTCCTACTAAAGGAGTAAATAAAAGCAATCAATTACAATTACTTACACTTAACTCCAAACCCTAACTCAAAACTCCAAGGGAGTCAGAACTGCTCACAGTGCTTATGATAGGAACCAGACATCTTACTACAGCTTTATCCTAGAGGGTTATTGCATTAAATGACTTCCAAACACTGATGTCTGAGGAATTGGTTTATAAAAATTTTATGATAAGCTTTTGATATTAAATGTAGTTTTTACAGAATGCACCATTACACATTCAGTTTGTTACAGTTGTCAAAAGCACAGTTAACACTAAGATAACGTGGCACGCATAACATTTTTGCACATTGATTGAATATCCTTTATATCAGCCAATAGCCATGCGCTGAAGCAAAAATTGTCCTGTGTTTTTTTTTCAGTCAATAGTTTTTCTGTTCTTTTTCTAAATACAGGGATTCCTGGTGGAATTAATAACAGTGATACTTAAAGGTATGACACACAAAAACACAGAACGTTACAGATAGTGGTTGAATATCACCGGAGTATCAATTTTCATGTAATTATGACCTTTAGTCTAGGTAACTGTGTCACAGAACTCCAGAAGTGGCAGAAAGTGGAAAATGAGCCGGTGAAGAGCTCTGGGCCCTTCCGCTGTCTAAGTTGGCACTGAGCCAGATTTGTGATGGAAGTATCTGCAGTGATAAAATGATGAATCTCTGGGCTTTGCCGCTTGCCGCGTTGCCGGAAGACAGGCAGTGAGTTGTGACAGGCCATCAGCAGCCGGCCACCAGCCACAGCCTGTCAAGGTCAGCAGCTCACCGTGGCTCTCTTTAACCTTCCCTCAGCATTATACTGTACATTCAGCACGTCACAACCTCCATTATATTTACAAACTAGGGTGTAATACAAGGTTTGGGGTTTAACCCTTAAACAGTTCATTTATCCATCTCTGTCTCTGAATATCCAACTTGTACAGCAAGCATGTTGACACTTTCATGCTGTGGTCCTAATTTAGTCTATTTCCCTCTGCGATTTGTCAGATGAAGCCACTTTCCACTGCCACCCAGGGGACAGTGTGAGTAAATGCCACAAACATTTAACAGTCAAGTCCACTTCATTTGATTCACTAAATAATGCAAGAAACTGACCACAATCTCAAGTCCAAAATGAAGGTTTGGCATATCTGGCCTACATTTGGCATATTTTTAGGGGTTATATGGCAGTCAGAAATAGATAAAATATTACTACATTACCTTTGTATCATGCACAAGGAATGCTGGTAATGTATTTTGATGCAATGAGGGCTATGAGCTTCCTTTAGAAATGTATAGATTTTTTTTGTTTTTGAGGTACCAGTCAAAACATTTTTATATGTGTGCTTTTAGTGACTGCAGACGTTATTAATAAATTTCTACATTTTTTGTTCTGTCTTTCCCTGTGCATCCACATATTTATTATTATTTAATAACATTTTTGTTCTGCGTTATGCCTCAGTGAAGTGTCTGTTTGTTACACCTATGCCATCTCGAGCACGTAGCCCATCACCCGAGTACTAGGGACAACTGCACTCAGGATTAGGTATGTATGGGAGCTGAGTGGTGAGGGGGGA
>JBBPDE010000021.1:8295134-8342476 GCA_037974605.1 Nannopetersius ansorgii | reverse complement strand
AGCTATGATGAATTTCACCTTGATATTTCAGTGACTTTTCCGGTTCGCGCACGTTTTAAACCTGTCTCGGTTTCTCCATCGTGGGGGGGGGGTCTTAACGCCGTTAACACCGTTAACGCCAAGATTACAGTGAGATTAACAGCGTTAAAAAAAATTCATCTATGCCCACCTATATATATATATAAAATCCAAATGCAGCCTAATTATACAGTAGACACTGACAACACTGTATGGGACTCCCGTCAGAAATCTGAGCCCAGACCAGTTTGTGATGATAAAAACAGCGCAAACTGGCCTCTACAGTACAGAGAGCTTTCATCCACAGCAGCACAGCATTGATGAAGTCACCTTCCTAGAAAAACATGGTGATGACAAGCCGTACAATGTGTGGGTGTGTGTAAGTGCAATGTAGAGCAGGTTTAGTTGAGTGGGCTTAAGTGTGCTTGAGTGTGTGAGTATGAGAGTGTGTGTGTATGAGTGTAAGGGGAAAATGAACAGGGTAAGTGAATAAATAAGCAAAAGGCACTTTGATGTGACAGTCTGTTGTGAACTTCATTTAAATGCATACAGGTGTTTAAAAGGTTGTGTCCGTATGATGTCTGCATACATTCATGTCTGCATACATTCACTGTAAAAACATTGTAATGTACTATATATCAAATACAGCAGATTGCGATACAAAATGTGCATTCAGGACAATGTTCTTATCATGAAGGTTAAAATATAGGATTTTGTAGTAATTGCCTGACATGGAAATGGACAAATTTGTTGGTACCCTTGCAGCTCAATGAAATAATGCTTCATTCCTCCTGAAAAGTGATTAAATTAAAAGAAATTGCATCATGTATACCTTTAGTATGTAACCAAAAAGAGTGTGAAAAAAGTGATTTGCTTTGCCTACTTCACAAATAAATTCTAAAATAGCATGAACATATTTGTTTATACCCCTAAAATGACTAAATTTCATGCATTGTAGTCATGTTTCTATCTAAGTGTTTAACTTTAGTATCACAGGTGTCTCCAGTGCATTTTTTAATCAGTCTTTCAGCCTATTTAACAGAAGAATACTTGCCACTGTGTAGTTTGGTATTATTGTGTGCATCACACTGAGCATGGACCAGAGAAAGCAAAGGACACAGTTTTATAGGGGACTCAGAAATAAAACAATAGAAAACCATGTTAAAGGTAAAGGCTATACGGCCATCTCAAAGCTTCACGTTTCTGTGACAACACGTTTTAAATATTATTAGAAGTACAAGGTCCACAAAAATTTACCCAATCTCCCAGGATATGACTGCAAGAGGAAATGCAACACCAGGTTAATCAGAAGGATGGTGTGGATGGTATACAAAGTAAAATATCCAAAGCCATTCTATCTGAAATCCAAGGTCACATTATGTCACTGTCTGATTGCACTTTTGAGCAACAACGGGCTCCGTGGAAGAAGACCTAGGATGACTACACATTTAAAAATGCAAGAAAAAAATTTGCCAAAAATGCACGTTGAAGCCACTGTATTTTGTGAGATTGTCCTTTGGACTGATAATTAATTGACAAGTTACATCAGCTCTATGTTCTTTCAAAGAAAAGTATAACTTTCTACTGTGAAACATGGAAGGGCTCCAGTTTTGTTTTGGGGTTGCTTTGGTGCATCTAGCATTAGGAGCTTTAAAACTGTGCGGGACATAGTGAACTCTCAAGCCTAACAAGACATGCTGGAGGAAAACATGCTGCCCAGTGTAAAAAGGCATAGCCTCAGTTGCAGGCCATGGGTCCCCCTACAGGATAACTAAACACAGTTAAAAGCAATCTAAAATTGCTTATAAAAAAATTGACCATTCTTAAGGGACCCTAAATGAGGACTAATCTTAACCAATTGAACATCTGCAGATGTTAGATGTGCAGATCTAAAAAAGTTTGTGGAGAAGACTTAAAACCAGTTGTTTGCCCTGGAGTTGGCCAAATTACCTGCAGAAGACTCACTAAGAGATACAGATATCGCTTGTTTGCAGTGATCAATGCAAAATTGGTGCAACAGAATATTAAGGGTCTCATCATTTGCATGCTTCCTTTTTTTGTTTTATTATGTATTCAGTTCAAACAAAAACAATCTGATTTGTGTTCAACATGGAATAAATAATGCTGAATGCCATTATTTTTTCAGTTTCAGTTTATTTCAGAGATGGATTCTTTTTTTCCTCAAGAAGATACTAACACATTGGTCTTACTCGTGTTCACTCAAAGTCGTTTTAAGCAACCAGTCTTTAAATATTGTTGTCACAGGGCTGGAGTTTCTTAGCATTTATTTACAGGTCGTTATACGGCGTTTTTTATTAATCTTATATTTTATCCCATAACATGCAAAATGATCATATTTTGTGTTGAAATGTTTTATCTGCGTGACACATTACAACAGACACTGGATTACTGCCAGCTTTAAATTCTTAAGACTAGAACAGTCGTAGTGTGATGTTTATGGTATGATTGAAGAGCATGATTATCTCATCAATCTTTGCAGCAGTCAATCTGAACGATCAAGCATTTGCTAGTTTGATCTAGTTAGTAAGATTTGTTGTGCCTGCCTTTATCTTTACATGTTGCATTGCATAATGATGCAAAAGTGAAAGTGGATGCAGTGGATGTATTAGAGCAGATATCAGCTGCACTTTAACAACAGGGGTGCAGGAAAAAATTCACAAAGGACCATAATCCTATGATATGAGTACTGTAAATGAACAGTAAATTACAGGATAAATTTCTGCCAGTAAATTACCATAATTTGGCAATACATTTGTTTACAGTGTGCTGTGTGTGTGTGTGTGTGTGTGTGTGTGTGTGTGTGTGTGTGTGTGTGTGTGTGTGTGTGTGTGTGTGTGCTGTTAACGTTGTGTAAAACTGTGCTGCATTAGCATTATAAAGGCCGACCTCTTGTTTCTCCTTTACACAAACAGAATCCTCAGCCTGCTTGGCTGCAGCCTGGCAACTGGGACAGTTAAAGCTGTCTAGACAACACTGTTCATCGTTCAGCATGTGAAATGTGACTGCAGCTCTCTGCTGCACACCACTGCACTTGCCTCTGCTTCAGGGCTCCTTATAGTGTCAGCACAGATTATCATAAAGTCACCTGAAAATCAGCCATCATGTGCACAATTTCTTTACTTATATTCAGTCCTATTGCTTTAAAAGAGCCTCAGTCAGGTAAGTATTAGAACAGTCTCTTGGGAAAGTTTCTGTCCACTTTAGCCTGATCTTCCATGAACTTGGTGCACATTTCAGCTAGAATTCTTGTGTGCCTATTTCAGCATCTCACCTGCTAAATGTTAAGAGCTGGGATTGAGGTCTGGTGATTTACAGTCAGAATGCCTGTTGATCATGTCTATTGAAGCATTCATACCAGACACCTTACAGCCACTCTAAAATATGGAAGTGTCAATGGTGTGTTCTGCTTGCTAACATAGTCATGAAATATCGTAAGAGACTGGTGTAGTTCTTATCTGACAGAACTTAAGCTGTTATTAAGGTAGAAAGATGCTTAACGAAGTTTCCACTATAGAAACTGTGCCCCACACCTATAAATGTTCACACATCTTACAGGCCGAGAAGATACATTCCGTATCTTACATACAGTAACCTCTCTCCACAGCCTTCTGCAGTGTTTCATGACTTTAGCTGACTTTATATCTGGACTGGCGTCTTTCCACCCATTTTACTTCCTGGCCCTCACAGAGACATGAATCACACCAAAGAGCTCCACCACTCTGGCTGCTCTATCCTCTGACTTCTCTCATGTTTCTCACACTACAGGCAGAGGAGGGGATATATGTTTGCTTCTCTGAGGTAGCTGGCGTTTTACACCTCTCAGTCTCTCCCAGCTCGACATCTCATCCTTTGAATTCCACTCTGTTACTATAACATATCCAACTAAACTCCATATCATTGTCCTTTATTGCCCACCTGGCCCGCTGGGTAACTTCATCATGAATTGGACGTCCTCCTGAACTCATTTCCAGTTGATGACTCTCTACTCCCTCCTCTAAAACTTCAATCTTCCAGGTGACAAGTTGCAGACCTCTGAGCTTGTGATGCTCCTATTGTTCTTGGGCCTGTTCCTCAATGAGTCTCCTCTGACTCACAAAGCAGGCAACACTCTTGACTTAGTGTCAACCAGATCACTTACTATGTTCAATATATCATCCACTCCTCTACATGTCTCTGACCATCATCATCGGCTCCATACAGCATTGGCGCGTGGTGAGAGATGCCAAACGCCGGTATCGGGAGCGTGAGGAGTCTCACTTCCACCAGGGAGACTCACGGAGTATGTGGCATGAGCTACTACGCACAAACATGCTGTTTATAACAAACTTAACATCTTTCTTTTTCAAAACAGGCTTCAGGATCCTCACCAGTCTGGGTTCAAGGCTGCGCACTCTGAAAATGCACTACAAGCTGTCTCAGATTAACTCCATTAAGCGAAATCAGTCAACATGTCTGCTCTGATTCTTCTTGACCTTTTTGTAGCCTTCGACACAGTTAACCATATAGATCCTACTGACTACTCTCTCCAGCATTGGGATATCAGGCACAGACTGGTTTGCTTCCTACCTCAATGAGCAGAGGTACCAGGTAGGAAGGCATGTCTCCCAGTCTGCCTGTGAAGATTGTCCATGGCTGTTCCACAGAGTTGGACCTTGAAATGCTCCCCTTACTCTATATACTGGTTCTCTTGGGGATGTAATAGCCCCACATGGCTTTTCCTACCACTTTTATGCAGATTACACTCAACTTATTTCCCCTCCAGTGATGATCAGGTCTTGGCCTGCATCTGCTCTGGTGGCCCACCATCCCCAAGCTGAATGCCAGCAAAACTGAGCTTTTTTTCATCAAAGGGAGTCCATCAAAGAAGGTAAGAAATCTTGGTGTCATTCTAGATGAAGATCTGTCATTCCTGTCGCACGGTGACTACCTCACCTGGACATACAGAGGTTAGTCTTCAATGTTCCTAAATTCTCACACACTACAACAGAATCTTCACTGGCTCGCTGGGGGCTCTCGCAATAAGTTCCCTTCAAAGCCAAGAACGGACCTGCGCCTCCTTACTTATCAGCACTGATCAAGCAGGGTGACACTTCTCGTTCTCTCAACGCTTCAAGCACTGCTCGGGTATGTGCAAAAAGACAACAACGAAACACTTCACTGGCCATCAAGTTGTGGAACCTGTGCCATGTTCACAGGAATGCTTAGACCTATTTGTCACAAACAAGTTACAACTATAAAAACAACACGCACCTTTTAGCCATAACATTAACACCTTATTAAACACTGTGCCAGCCTCCCTTGTGATACCAAAACAGCTTTGACCTGTTGAATTCCACCCCAAGGTCTCTAAAGGTATGCTGTGGCATCTGGCAACAAGACATAAGCAGCAAGTTCTCTGATTTGTTGGGGAGAGAGCAGATAATCCTGCTGAAAGAGGCCACTGCCAATACAGAATTTGGTTGCCAAGATTTGTGCTGCAACAATGTTTTGGTAGGTGGTAGTGTCAAAGTAACATTCACATGAATGAAAGGCTGCAGGATTTCCCAGAACTTCACTGCCTCTGCTGGCTTGCAATTTTCTCATAGTGTATTTCTGCTGGTGCCATCTTTCAGGTAAGATATGCACATGCACCTGCAAGTTTGATGACGCTGTAGCCGTCACTCTTTGGTCTTTGTCAAAATTCACTCAGATTATTCCATTTGCCCATTTTTTCTCATTCCAACATTTTAGGTTACAGAACTGACTGGTCACTTGCTGTACAATATACCCCACTCATTGACATGTGCTAGTGTAACAACAAAATCAATGTTATTTGCTTCTCTTTTTGTTATTTGCGTTATTTTAACATAATGGCTGATCAGTGTCTACTGCATTCTATGTAATACCATAATTGCTTTATGCATTCATGAAAAAAAACTGCAGCTCATTGAAACAAACATTCTGATGAAAATGCAGATTCTAAACATTGCTGATGAAGGAGTGGAGATATTTAATTATGATTAGCACTTTTTGAAAGGAAAAAAAGTTCTTTTTTTTTTTTTAACATTTGTGTCATTTCATGGAACTGAAACAAGCCAAAAAAAGACTCAAACTTGCTGTAAGTCAATTACCTTCCTGCCCTAATAGCCTATGTACCAAAATGTGCAGGCTGGGATATGTAATTACTAGTGCTGGGCCGTTAACGCACTGCGTTAACACGAGACTCTTATCGCGCGATAAAAAAATATCGCTGTTAATCTATTCACAAAGTTGGGTTGGGAGCTGGGTCTATACTACACAAGCTATGATGACTTTCACCTTGATATTTTAGCGCAGATTTACTCTCTCTGTCTGTCTCTCTCTCTCTCGCTCTCCCTGTCTCTCTCTCTCTCTCCCTTTCTCTCTCTCTCTCTCGTTCGTGCATCATCTCTCTCTCTCTCGCTCTCTGTCTCTCTCTCTCTCTCTCTCTCTGTATCTCTCTCTCTCGCTCTCTTTCTCTCTGTATCTCTCTCTCTCTCGCTCTCTGTCTCTCTCTCTCTCTCTCTCTGTATCTCTCTCTCTCGCTCTCTTTCTCTCTGTATCTCTCTCTCTCTCTTGCTCTCTGTCTCTCTCTCACTCTCTCTTATTCTCTGTCTCTCTCGTTCCTAACTTTTCCGCATTTAAACCTCGGGTTTATATTTACATTTTCTTTAAGGGTAATGTATTAAACTGAGTTCAGAATGAAATTAAAGTGATCTGGGAGAACATTTGGAGGCATATTTATGGTTTACACTATAAAAACAGGCATTGGGATAATTTTGGGGGCGGGGTGTGAATTTTAATCTAGATTAATCTCAAGATTACAATGAGATTAATCTAGATTAAAAAAATTAATCTATGCCCACCTCTAGAAATTACATTCAAATAGAAAATAAAAATAACAACATGAGTTCTGTAAGGGAAAAGGCAGGAAATTTAGAAACCAGTATGTACAGTGTACATAATTACACGTTATCCTGCACCTTGATAGCCATTTCGGTAGTCTTGTGTATGTGTGCCTTGAAATGACACTGTTATTCTTTCTCATTTTCCATCTTTCAGGCCTGGGTAAATACTGCAGTATTCTCACCTTTGAGTTGAGGTCTCTGTGGTAGATGTTCTTATAATGAAGGTAAGTCATTCCTCTGCTGATGTCACAAGCAAACTCTACCTTCTCCCTCCAACACAGTGTGATGTCATCTCTGGCCAACAGTTCCTCCAGACAGCCTCCGCTCACATACTGAGAGTGGGAGAGGAGCAGGACATTATGAAACCCACACACACACTCCTGATGACCTCAGCTCAACCAGATAACTGAAAACAGGCTCTGAGAAAGGCTGCAGGGGCATATTATAAATGCTTATGCAAAACTAAAAATTGACACACAACAAGCCAATACGTTTTTAGGAGCCAGTACATTTTCACAAAAAGAGTCAAAAACTTTTCCCCAAAGAAAGCAAAAAAGTAAGTAAATACATAAATAATCCACTTGTATTGAAACCAGAATTTCTGTCAGAAGAAATGTTTGTTCTGCTTCAGTTGCTTGCCAAAGTGGAGATTAGAGCTGTGGAAACTTTCCAAATAGAAAGCTCTTTGACAAATGTACTTATGTTTGCATTTGACTTATGTTGCATTCTTTCATAAAAAATAAAATAAAATAATCGAGCATAGAAATGAATCTTTTTACAGTCACAAATACCTGGTACTAGTGTTGTTATGCAGCGGTTCAGCTTTGGGACATTGTCAACATTTCTCACAGGGCTAAACCATCACTTAGAAGAAACGGAACTAAACAGTAATTATTGGGTAAATATGTTCATACCATTGGTTTGGGTCTAGCCTGAAACAACTGAATGAGGACGTAAACCCTAGGAGTTTGTCATGTGTGCAATTACAAGAAAGGGAGTCTTTAAATTGTGAATGAAAAAAAAAAAAACTCACCTCAAGAATTGGGTATAGCTTATCCTCCTTCACACAAATCCCAAGATACCTTCAGTAAGACGATTAAAGAGGTTTTTAGAATGGTGACAGTTTTGCAGCTAATTTAAAACACACAGTAATATTAACTCTATATAAGCTCTTCATTTAGGTAAATAGACAGACATTGTTGCGAAAACATGATGTATAAAATTATTTAATTGATATACATTAACAGAATCTGTAGTATCCTCATTAAAAACTACATCTGTTTGAATAGATTTCATAGCCTTTGTGGAATTCTTTGCTTTTCACACATGCAAAGTTTTCTCAGCTGAGGATCAGAGTGCATAGCAAACAGAATGGAGTATGCACAGGGATGGCTGGTTTGATCTTTGGCATCCACATTGTTATATTTGCTGCTAACAAATTACTAGAAGCTGATTATTTCTGACCCCTGTTGGTCTATGAAAACAGCATGATAAACAGGTAATAAGGATATTAAAAGCTGTCTAGGGGCCGATTCACCTCTAGCCTAAGCTCAAACAATCTAATAAATCCTAATATAATATGTCCTGTTGTACTTACAGATGTGGTACCAGTTAGAAGTTTGCAATGTACAGTGTTTTCTGAGTAAGACTTCCATTAAAATAACAGCACCCCTTTGTTGTTGCTGGTGATACCTGTGACTTCTAAAGGTTACCTTCTTTTACTATTTACAAATTGAAGATAACATGTACTGCCAACTGGACAAAGCACACTACAGACTTCAGTAAATTAGATTGAGTTTCTTCTGTGTGCTGAGGAGGTGTAGTGAGTGAGATGGTAGTGGGGGGGGGGTGGTATGATGAAGCGTCAGTGGAGGCGGCTTACCTCACTATGTTGGGGTGAGAGAGTTTCTGCAGGAGGTTGATCTCTCTCACGATACTGTCTTGGTCCACATCATTCTTGTAAATCTTCACCACCATCACCTTCTTGCTGGTGCTGTGCATCACCTGTTTGATATGAGGAACAACAACTCAGCAACATAAAGAACTTAAATAGTAAACAGTTTTCATGCCTTTTTTTTCCTGACTTGCCCTTATAACTATTTTGTCCAGCTTCATGTAACGGTCATGATCATTTCCAACTTAATATATTTACAATTAAAGGTTGTTTTTGTTACTGTTATATTTGTAAATGACCTTTGCCCAAACAAAAAACAACAGTTTTACCAGGTTGCGTTTCATACAGATTGTATGGCCTGTAAAGTGAATGGTACATTCTGTAATTATGAAAAAGAAGCTGCCGTCTGAAAACTGTAATGGACTCAGCAGTTAAATAGTAGTTCTAGCAGTTCTAACAGAGGAAGTTTGTTCCAGTCCTGATGCATGTCAAATTGGGCTGTGTCTAATACTGTAAGACCTACGGCCCTTCGTTTGACTCTAGAAGTGTTTCCCCTCATTGTTTCTGTTCGAGAATATTTTCCCCAATTCACAACATTCTAGTTTTTCACACATTCAGATTGATGCGGAATAAGTTCTTTCTTTGCACTTTTCTAAAATGCCCTCTTTTCACATATCTCTAGAAAGTCCTATATATTTTCCTCGATGTCTTCTCCATTCGCACCATTACATTCATTCTCACTTATTGTTTGAGAAACCCTACTCTCAAACAATAATGCTTTCTCTGTTCCAGGAAGGTCTCTCCCATGCCCATTCATCTAGAGTGTTCTCCTACATTCACAATGGTTAATTTGTTCAGAATGTTGTTTGTGATGTTCTTGTTCAGGTAAATGTAGTTACAGTAAAAGACTAACAGTGACAGCTCTCTTTCCTACAATTGACCTTAATGGCTTATTGTTTCCTCAGTGGTCATGGTCCACGAAGGATGAAATTTCCTCTTGAATAATGTTGCCAACTTTCGTCACTTCTTGGCTTCTGCTGTGAGAATGGTCACGGTCAAAAATGTGAAGGAGCCTTTTGAATGCTGCCATCGGCTGTTGTGATTTTCCATTCTTCTCTGCATTCCATCTCAGCACTGGTGTGTTAACAATAGAAGGAAGCTCATTGTGGCCACACCTGTGACCTGTCTTGGGATGGTGGAATACTGCTGTGCTCAGATGCGGCAGGTATGAGAGCATTATTTATTTCTCGTTGCTGCTGACTGGCTGCTGCCCTTTGACCCATCTTGCGTGGAGCGTCTTGAGTATTCTCGTGTTTTGTTCTTCTTAAAGTCCTGTATCATTATTACTGTAAATTTATTACCGTAATTTATTACTGTATTTAACTGCTTATACCAAAGAAAACATGCGTGCATGAACTACAGTGCAGTCTATACAGGGGTAACATCATATTTTACGTTCTAGCACTGCAGGAGTTCAATGTAAACTGTACATTATGGATATGGGTTTAGCTTTACATTTTATTTAAGGGTAGTGTATTAAGCTGAGTTTAAAATGAAATCAACAAAAATCACAACAAAAATTACAATGGTTTTTCACTATATGTGGGTGCTCCTGGAACGCAAACCCTACGATAAATGATTGTTGACCCTAAGTGACAGACATTTAAAAAGCCTATTCAAACCTTAGGTATATAGAGATCAACAGCAATTAAATAAGAAGCACTTAGAAACGACTACCCATGTCTTTTCTCACCATAATTCTAAGCCACTGGTTTTGAAGAATAAAGGCCAGTGAAGTACTCCTGAGAATAATACATCAATGTATGAAGAAATACTAACCTTTATTCTACAACGTCTACAACTGGTGGCACAAAATTTAACTCAAGTTGCTTAAGAGAATCTGAGTGAGTAGTTGAGATATAGGAAATCTTGCTTTACTTAAAATATTTTTTTGCTCACTGCATATTTCCATATGTTATGATTTCTTTACAGCTATTAAACAGTGGAATTAAGTTGAAAATAGTACAAAAAAGCAGGTATATGTACCTTGTACACCTTGGAGAAGAAGCCACTTCCTATAAGCTCAGCACTGAAGTCCTCCCAGAACTCCAGCTTGCGGACGCTGGTGCGGAGCCTCTGCCAGCGGTCTGCCTGGCAGTAAGTGTCTGCAGACTCGCTAAGCAGTGTGGGGCTGCCTGGCTCAGGAGACACATCCACCTCACACATCCTGGAGATTTCATCTACAACGAACAGAAGACAACACTTCAGATTAAGCCTGCCATATAAACACCATGTGACCTGAGCACAGACAAAATCAAGAGCATTTCTCATAAAATAATTGTTTAATGTGTCATGAGCAGAGGACAGATCAAATCATGTTGCTAGACTTAAATAAGTCTTGCATTTAAATGTATGACACAGAACCCATTACAACCAGCAAGTCAGTAAACAGAAGGATAAAACTATCAGTATCAATATTTTGCTCAGGTGCCTTTCATAAAACCCCAGCAAATGTCTGTTTTTTCACAGTAAAGGTTTCTTGAATGGAAAGTAAAATTAAATGTTTGCTTTTATAGCGTGTATGTGATTTCTCAGTTAGGACTAATCCAGTCACTGCTTTTTCAAACAACACTCTTCAGATCCACCACATTTCTTCATGGACCTGTTCTGCATATAAAGGAGGTCTTAAATAGCTAAAATTACACTATTTACAATAGCCCAATCACGCTTACTCATATTTTAAATAACATGCAAAAACAGGTTGCCCTGATGGGGGTCTGCTATGCACTGTGACCAACATTTCTCCTTAAGATGAAGAGAATTTCTCAGAATGCTGGAACTCTCAAGGGGTAAAGTCTAATTGACATTTACAGGATATTACACAGCATGTACATCAGGGACTGCAATAGCAGAGAACTTGACTGGCAGTGGAGTGAATAAGAGGCTGAACTCTGCGTGGGCATTAAATGCCATTTTGTGGCACCTCTCCTCCATCCATTTAGATCTCAGCACCTCCACTCACTACAAATCAGCATGAAACACTATCTGGCCGACTCAGGTGACCTCACAAGCACATGCCCCATGTTGACAGAACTTTTCAAGTTTCTAAAGATCACTGTTACTGTTTCTTTTGTAATGCATAAGCAACAGAAGTGTCAAATTAAAGCAAAAGAAGATTATTTTAGATGATTAAATTAAATTAAAATGTATTCCCTTCTGTTTATGAGCAATAAAAGAGATATTAATTAAAAGTTTAAAATCTGCACTTGCATTAACTTTTTTAATACACTTTGATAAATAAGAAAAAAAATGAAAGCAGAAGTGGCTCAAAGCTAATATGCAACAAAAGTTAGGAGAGGGAAGGCCTGAGCAAAGTTGTCAATAAAAAAAGACTTAGAGAACCAGACAGGATCTCATTGATGACTTACACTAGCAAATCTGTTAGCTAAAGCTGAGGAATTCCTACATACTTGGTTGTGGCCATGTCTCTGTGTACTTGGTGTCATGGGCTACACACTAAATAACTTCAGTGAAATATACTGGAATCTGTCTTTAGCCTAAGGCCACAGGAAACTCATGAACAGAGCTGAAACAGCACGGAGTGCTATTGTATAAGCAGGACAATTGAGACAAATCAGTTTAATGAGTGTAGAATATGGACGCTTGTATATGCAAGTGTGTGTGTGGCTACAAGGGTATCTAATGCGTGATGTGCAGGCTGCATTTAAAGATGATCCTGCTCCACCAAAGTCAGGGTATGTCTCTCAATGAGTGTGACAACATTTACCCCAGGCTGTTCTCAGTTCAGTGTGAGATGAGCTCATGAGAGTGAGGATGAGGTCACACTTTAGGCGTTGGCCAAGCCAAAATACAGTGGACTGGAGTAGTTGGCCCCTCTCTCCTCTAAACCTGACCTACACACTAACACACACACATTAAAGCCCAAATTTAACACTGCTGCTTATTTATGTAAACAAAGAAGACCTTTTATTAGCTCTACCAACCATGTATCTTTTTTTTTTTTAAACTGTCGTGTCTGGCATCTTAGCAAACAGATTATCTACACTTAATGTACCTTTTCTCAGCACTATTTATCATATAGAAAGAGTTTGTAATTAATGATTACAGAGTGTAGCCCATCTCTTTCTCTGCATTATTTGTTAACACACCTGAATTCATCACCACCCAGCAAAAAGGTTTTAAACCTGTGTTTTCTAGAATTTCTGGCTGAAGGAAAGCTCAATAACAATGCATCCTAATTTAATCTCTGCTCAATACATAGGTACAAGTTCCATGTGGCAATTTTATATCTTGCTATAAAATGTAAAAATTTTGTCACAAGAAAAAAAAAAAAAATTCTGTCACAAGAGACCACAACTAATTCTCACCTAGCACAGCACACACCAGTAGTACTTTAGAGGCTGGCAGAACATATTGCAAACAATGCAGATTATCAAGAGCTGAATTTTTGCTTTGTTTTGTTGTCAACAAGATAAAAATCTGTGGGACTCTTAATATAAGCTTGAGGGCTCTACTGAGCCCTATTTGTCATGTCTGCACCTCCTATTTCACCTAATATCCACTGTGCATTAAGAACCAAAAGAGCTCTAGAAGAATCAACATGTGTCAACACCATCTGTTGCAACACAAAGTGCTGCAACATAGATTAATCTATTCCCCTGGTTCAGTTTCACTTGGTGCTCTACAAATGACCAGAGGTTATTGCACAAACACAATCTCCGCGTGTCATGTGTGTGTTTTGGACATTTCATCAAATCATGGATTACAGAGATTACATCACTGAATCATTATAAGGCACGTCACAGCTGAGCTCATGCCCTCACTGGCCTGCAGTCTGCTGTCCTAACTGCCCTTTAACTCGGTTCTGCCAACTCCCTCAGTCAATGGTGTCTGTAATGACTCCCTTCCAGCAGGTCAGCCTTAAACAATCCCTGTTAACTACTGGCCTTTATTTACACGCCACTGCTGTCATATTAACACATTCGCCTGACAAACAAACTAATGCACACAGATATAAAGGGAGTAGGACCAATGTGATGGGGTTTACAGAGTATATAGAAAAAGTATATCATCATAATGCATGTTCATGATGTTTAGCCTTTCAGAGTTGACAATACACATCAGCAAAATAGTAGTACCACTATAAAACAAAAAAAACTACATCTGTTCTGAACTAAAAAGTGTTAATGCCATGTGTATCTTAGCATTTAATATTTTTGTTCTATGAGGGGATGTGTTATTTTAGCCTTTGATCACAATCCAGTCCAATCAAATTAAACACATGTTGGTGAAGAAACTTGTTTGCAGTTTTTATCCAGTCTGTTAAGACAGTGTGTTAGTATCCAGGATGAATACTGACATTTTTTATTCCTCACATACAATTTAAAATTTGGAACCAAGAAAAATAAAACCCTCACTAACCATAAAAAATCCTTGCCATAATAGAAAGACGCTGATTACAAAACCAGGTGATGCAACAGAAGCATGAGAGTTCTGGAATATAATAGACTGCTCCCAGTGAAAGCCAGTGCATAACCGCGATGGTGGGTTAGATAACGTAATGCATAAATGCAGAGACAGAGTACTAATCGTGGAAGAGCTGTTACAGTAAGAGGGATTTGCAGAGGGAGTAATCATAACTGCATGAGCTCAGCATTCTGTATTATGCATTGGCTTGAAAAAGCTACGATGGGCACTCTTTTAACCCCTTATCCTCCAGTATGTAACAACTCTAGAATTTCTATGCATGTAATAAAGGTGTGCTGTGGTATCTGCAACAAGATTTTTGCAGCACATCATTTACACGGCATGTCCTTTAGGAAGTGAGATGGGGGCTCCATGGATCAGACCATTTCGTCCAGCACACTTCACAGATGCTCGACTGGTTTGAGATGTGGGGAAGTTGGAGGCCAAGTCAACACCTTGAACTCTGTCGTGTTTCTCAAATTACTTTTTGCAGTGAAGTAGGGTGCATTATCCTGCTGAAAGAGGCCACTGACATGAGACATGGGTTTACTTGGTCTGCAATAATGTTTATGTGAGTTGGACGTGTCAAAGTAACATACACATGAATGCCAGAATCCAGCAGAACATTGCCAAGAAAATCACACTTCTTCTATCAGTTTGCCTCCTTCCCCTACTGCTTCCTTGTACCATCTCTTCCCCAGGTAAGAGACGTACATGCATGCTGCCATCCACATGATATAAAAGAAAACATGATTCATCAGACTGCCTTCGTCCAACACTCCATGGCGCAGTTCTGATACTCATGTCTCTATTGTTGGTGTTTTCCATAGTTGAAAGGGGTCATCATGGGCACTGTGACCACTGTGTGGCTGGGCAGCCCCATACACCCCATACATCTGGTCATGTGCTGCATGTTTTGGCACCTTTCTATCGTAGCCAGCATAAACCCTTTTAGAAATTTGTGCCACATTAGCTCTTCTGTTGGATCAGACCAGATGGGCACCCATAACCCTGTCACTGATTGTCCTTCCTTTGACCACATTTACTAGGCCTTAACCTGTGTATACCAGAAACATCCCACAAACATTTTTGGAAATAACCCAGGTGTCTAGCAAAAGCAGTTTTTCAGTGTCAGTCAGATCCTTACACATGCCCATTTTTCCTGTTTTTAACACATCAACTTCAAGAACTGCCTGTTTACATGCTGCTTAGCACATCCCATCCACTGACTGGTGCCTCTGTAATGAGACAATCAATGTTATGATGTCATAGCTAGACAGTTAATGATATCTATTTAAAAGAATATGAATATCTCACTGACCTTAATGAGGAAAATGAGGATGTATAACCTTCGATTGCTTTTTAGCAATAATAGCCTTGAAGTTGCAAATAAAGAAGCAAACTTCAGACACTTAACACATTATGGATTATATATTGGATTGCATTCCATGTTTCTGCAATTTTTCCTTTAAAGTTGCTTATTAAAAAAATGGGATTTAGCACACTTTTTCTGAATTCCTTCAAAACTGAACTGATTAAAGTCTATCAGTTGACTCTTCACCTGTAGGTAAGCACTGTGACTATCTAAAATAAGCCATCTGCCTGAAAAATTACAGCTTATCTAATCATAAAACAGATAAGATGCAGACAACATTCATAACACACACCTCACATCAATGTACAAAAAAGTACAAGCTCCTTTTTAAAAAAATCCTGCTGTGCAAAACTTCTCTGGTCCTCCCCTGAAAGCACAAACACATTCTCACCCACACACATACTATAACATGCTCCATGTCTTCTCATATTGTGAAAGACATTGTTTTCAGAACACTTTGACACCTGAAACCAGTATGTCTTGTACATCACATGCTGTGGAGATAGTGAATGTGGTTGCTCAGGATAGTGTTCCACATCTCCTTTAGGCTACAGTATGCATGAAATCTGAAGTTTATGCGTGAGAGAGAGGAAAAGAAAGTGAGAGACACCTGAGGTCTCACAGCAATTTTGACAGGGTTTGCAGCAGGTCAGTAACACAGACAGAGTCCTCTCACAGCTAGTTTTATAACACTTGTTTATCCACTTACAGAAAACAAGCAGTGGATTTAAAACAAAGCATGTTTTTGGGTCATCTGGACCTGTAACAAACAATCAAACAAATCAGACCAGTACAAATATTTGGCAGGGTACAGGTATTTCTGTTTTTCAGTGCCCTCCTCATTACAGCCTAGGCATGTTTTTCTTATTTTTCTTAATTATTATTACTGCAGTCTGCAAAATGGATGCATTTATTAACCACTGTATGGGAAAACAGGCTGCACATGTGTGGCTCAACAACAAAATTAAAAACCATTTCCTAGTGGTTAGTGATGAATAATTTAGTGTAATGAAAGAGGCCTCGTGTGGGTCTTCTAGGCCACTCTGTTTTAGAGCTCTATTAAGTTTCCACCTGCCACTGTAGACGCTTAAGCACTTGGGTCATGGCCCTTTTATTTTGGAAGTCAGACTATTAGGAAGTCAAATATCACACCTGTATATATTTTCTTTTATTCCTGCAAAAGTGATTCATAGAGGTTGCAGAATTTATTTGTGCAGCATATGCAGGGTATTGAACTGAGGGAACACTAAAGGATCAAAACACAACAAGTATACAGAATTTACAAAATCTGCAACTCTGACAAACTGGAGTGACCGAGCAAGGAAATGCTGCACTACAAAACATTGCAATTAACATTAAACCATGTTCAAGGTCCCTTTAACCTGTACAAAATGTTAAGAATGTGTTTGGCCTTCTAAAAATATACTATTTTAGAGAAACATTTTGATACGATTTTTTACATTTGTTACTTTTATACATTTGTTATACATTTGCAACAGAGTTTTTGTTTCTTTTCCATCAACTTGGCACCTTTCTGACAAAGGTTCCAGCAGTATTTGTCTTACAACTCACTGACGTCTTAAGCAAACCATTGCATGTGATCTGTTCCCTGACAAAACAAGAAGAGAGGCACCTAGCTGGAGGTGGGTAACTGAGCTCTCCCAACCAGTGGAAAAACCTGACATGCTGAAGTCACTGAGGTCAGCCTCTGAGTACCCAAGAATAAGGTCATGCGTTTTCATACATACACATCCACACAGGTGAATATGCAGAAGAAAACATGTCTGTCAAACTCGGTCCACACCACTGTGGTAAATTCCATGCACTGACAAATCTCTGACATAAGCTACCACACACATCAAAAAGCTTTTGCTCCCACTCAGGCTCCCAGGGGAGCCTCTACTTACTGGAAATGGGCTTTTAAGAAGAAAGACAAAGCAATGGAGTTATGAAACAACTACAGGAAAGAAAGAACAACAGGACAGGAAAAACTGCCTCATATAAAGCACCCCAAAATAGGCCTGTACGATTAATCATATTTTAATTGACTTATGTTTGATGCCAAAAAACTGCTGTGAGTATAAAGAAGCTGCTATTCAAGCAAACAGCTGTGTGCAAAAGCATTCTGTTTGAACACAATTTTTGGTTGATTTCCTAATACAACCTTCAACAATTTAATGCACTTAATGAATTTTGCGTTAAAATAAAATATAAATTCAGCAAATAAACAGTGTGCCAGAGTGTGTAAAGGATGTGTGCACAATTTTACCTGAACATGTGAAGCATATAGAAAATGTACAGATTAAGGACCCTTTTGATTGAGGTTTTATTATTTAGATTTAAATTATATATATGAAGGAAGACAGACTTACAATGCCTACTATGAAATACATATAAATGATTTAAAATGACAAAGTGCAACAAAAAAATGTTTTATTTGTTCCTAAACTGAAAAAAAAGGGGATTACTGAGAAAAAAATAGTCAGAATTTTAATTTTAGTCATTACTGTTCAGCTCTAGGATTAAATTTAGAGGACCTAATCCTGAAATATAGTACATGTCTTTTTGGTGTCTGAAGTTCACTTATTTGTTAGATTTACAAGGCTAATGTACCATAGTGAAAATGGAGCAGAGTAATTACTTGGTTGGTCGATTACATTTGAAATAAAGGAGAAATTGGGAATATTTGTCTTTTCCCTGTCTCATTTATTTAACAACTGGCCTTAGCTCTCAGGGTGTGGAAAATCCAAAGCGGACTGAGGAAAGTCAACGATATCTTACTCGGAGTGTCTTACACTATTCCGGACTTTAGGGTTCAGATTTCGATCAACACGTGAACTGATGTCACAGCCCACGCAGCACATGCTGAACCCGTTTTATATGACTAATCTCTCATAACAGAACACAAACACACACACATGCACATACACAAAACACAAAATGTGTAATATTTCTACAAGGGAGGGCACTATCCTGATTATGTCATGCAAACAGAGATTAGCCATGAGCAGAGTTCATTAAGGTCTGCATGCCACCAGTGTGCCGCACCACAGCTCCCACACTCACAGCTCTAAGCTCCTAATGAATCAAAGGCCTTGTTCTCTTTTGTCCTGCTTTTTGCATAGGGCTACAGAGATGACCTCTGCACTTTGATTCAGCATCATCTACAAAGTAAATGGTAAACAGCTGCTATGATTAACAAATTCACAAACTATCCCAAAAGACCGCACCATGTTAAGCAAAAACTGTTATAGCATCAGTAGTTTACGAGAAGTTACTTATCATCAGCTCGAGTTGTTAGGATCTTCCAATGTCAGATTAACTAATAAAGATTTGAGGATGGCACAGAATACTTTTTTGTTGTTGTTTATACATTGGCTGTCGGTCTTTGGTGGGTTTTGAGGTTTTGGTGGCAAGACCTTTACGATAAAGATCACATTAATTCTGCAGTAATGCCGGCGAAACACTGTTTGCTTGAACATAGAAAAATATCCTAGAACTCTACACTTGAAAGCGTTAACAGAACTGTACAGATTTTAAGGCAAAATAATCCACCAAACTGGAACAAAGCTTCTGCAGACTTAGCTCAGTTTCAGAAAAAACTGAATTTTCAGTTTTCAGCATTACAGTATCACAGAGGCTTTCAAACAGCAGTCGGTTTACATTGTTTTTCATATAATCACTCAATAATAAGCATGGGCTAAAACAATAATTGATCACATTTCAAATATACTATAACTAGCCCTAAAGATTTCTTCATAAAATTAAAAAACACATTAAAGTGTCCTCAAGTCATAACTTTACATGCTGATATTGCTGTTTCTTTCATTAATTGTCAAAGGAATTGGTAGATTACTCTTTTAGTGGTATAATCACTACTGACAGTATATAATATATATAAATAATATAATATTAATAATATACTGATAGCACATTAGCATGAATAATACAAATAACAAACCCCCATGAGGGATGACTGAACATTATGCACGATTAGAATCAACCAAGACCGGAATCTGCAGATCTGTTTGTCAGGTTTATCAAGTAAATAACACAAGGTGAGTAAATGAATGTATGCTGTTCTGGAATACTGCAACACCAGCACCAAAATAATGCACTATAATTGTGCTGGATGTATTGTGCTATGCAGCCAGTGACCTCTTAATTCCATATGCTTTATTTACAGATTTAATTTCAACATTTTGACAGCTAAGTTTTGTTTAAAGCTTTTCAGTAACAGTCTGGTCCATTAAAGTTAAACACTTGTGGGCAAATAAAGGGTTATCTTAGCTAGTTAGTTATATTATTTATTGTAACTTTTACTAATAAAAAGTACTAAAAATGTACTGGTATGTTTCATGTGTTCATTTAGCCCAGAGCGTGCTGCAAGACTGTAAAGAAATACAGAAAATGAAATTGGCCATGAATCTGTGTGATACCATTTCTAGCAGAGCACTGTATGACTATAATAAGGCTCAAGTAACATGACTAGTTGGAGCCTTGCAGTCTGTTGTATATTAAGATATAAATAACAGATTTTTGGCCAGTGTTTCCAACACGAGCTTCTATTGGCTCTATCTGTATGCACTGTGTTCCTGGGCTGTGTTCCATGACATGTCTTAAATAAACTGTAAATAAATAGAAAGAAAAGTGAAACACAGATCCAGTAACAGAGAAAACATATTTCTTATACGGGAATGTGTACATAGATCTACATACACATATGTGCATATATCTACATACACATCACACATCACACACACACACACAGACACACACACACACACACACACACACACAGACAAGTAAATGTAATTAGGAAATATAGTAGAACAAAATTGTGAAACATCAAGAAACCTGCACCCAAACAAGAGTGTTTCTTACAGGAGGTTCATGTCATTAACATGGCATTCAGAGAATACACGCACTGCACCACAGTCTATTTGACACTCAGACTGACTTGGAAGCCCTGACTTTACCTTAAGCCATTATATAACACACATCTTGCTGCATCTGAGACAAGAGAGGGCTGCTTAATGTAGACTAATTGAATCTTACAAAGACTTATAACCCCCCAAAATGTAATAAATGCCATTCAGGTGAACATGAGGACACTGGTAGAATTTCTCTTTACTTATAGAAATACACACAGAATACAGTGTTAACACTTGTACTTACTCCATCGGTTCAGGAGGCTGTTCATATGCATCTTCTCCAGGTGATTGGACCCAGGTTAACCTGTGTTTGATAGCACCTGAAAGAGACCATCCACATGCACAGCGAACCGAAGGACTAAGAATAATGCATAACCAGCCAAACATTACTAAATTAGTAATAGTAATACCAGAGTGCAAATCTGTTTAATGGGCAGATTTCCCCCCCAAAAAACACCACTTAAAGCATGCGCTGCAGCTAAAAGAATAAAGTTTTCTTCTGCACATCTTTTACCACTTCTGTGGTCTCACCACTCCCACAATGTACAAGCAGATATAAGAAACGATAATGGAGAAGTGTAGGAGGTAAACTAAAGTGCACAATCAATTAATCAATAATTGTTTACCCTGCAACGAGTCTTAATGAGCACAAAAGTCGACGAAATCACCAAAAGAAACCTCCGCTGTCAGGAAAATAAAGAGACATATATCTCAAGACGTGTTCTCTGTATACTTACAGGAACACGGAGGCTGCCGAATTGTTTGAGAAACCTCTCTTCTTTTACGATTAATGTGTGTTTTCTGGAGTCCTGCATGTGAAGCTGTGTCCGAAACGCCTTCTGAAGTTTGTCTGTCTCTCCGAACGAATGAGCTGCCCGCGCGCACTTCCCGGATCATGTGACCCCGTCGTCGGTCAATCAGCAGTAAACGACCTACCTGCGATCCATTTGGAGCGGTTTCCTTGGTAACGCGCGAACTTCAGTACCGATCAGACATGGACCAGACCAGAATAGCAGTAGTCGTATTAATATTAGGAGTTGTAGTAGTAGTTGTAATAATAGCAGTAGTAGTTGTGAGTAGTAGTAGCAACATTTATATTATTAGTAGTAGCAGTACGAGAGGCAGGGAGAGGAGTAATATTTGTTGTAGCGGGAGTAGTGGTAAAAGTAGTAGAAGGAGAAGTAGTAGGATTAATATTAATAGTAGGTGGAGAAGGCATGGTAGCAATTGTAGCAGTATTAGGAGTAGTAGTAGTAGGATTAGTAGTAATGGAGGGGCAGGAAGATGAGTAATATTAGTTGTTGTAGTAGGTGGAGGAGGAAGATGAGTAAATATTTTCTATCCACAGTTTTATAAGCTAAAAACTTAGCTTAGATACAAATGGTGTTTGTGCCAATGTTCTGCAAATGGGATCAATGGACAACGTACCATCAGCTGTCACTTAAAACTGATATTCCCCCATTGATATGAATGGTGGAAAGCTTAAAAATGTACGTTTTTAGTTAGACGGCTCTCGCACTGACATCCATAGGCCGCATCAACATGCTGAACATCATCATCCACATCTTTACATCCCTTTTGGCCAGATTTTGGGATCTCATCTGTTTTACTTAAAGCATTACACATCATTTCTTTTTGAGTTTGTCTATCCAACTTAAACATACGTTGTACTTCGAGGTGAGTATATTTTCCTTTATTTTCAGAATATGTTTGAAGAAGCCTAAAGTGGAAATAGGGAAATAAGTACACAGGTTTATCCAAACAATATTTTTGCGAGGTTTTTTCCCTACTTCCCCTTTTATTCTCTCACATTTTGGGTTAGTGTTAATTTCACTTTGCTCTTTTGGATCTGCTCACATCTTTCACTTTGCAGATTTAGCATTTCATTTTAGACCAAAAAGTACCACCACAGATGAGAAAGGTATTTTACTTCAGCTCCTAACAGATGCTCAGTGTATTAAAACGGGTCCACTGAACTGGTTCAGCATAAAGAATTCAGACCTCTGGCACTCTCTGGTGGCTCCCTGCAGAAACTCTACACTCCAGAGATCTGAAACATAATCTCAAATGTGGCGATTCACAACCTTTTTGCACAAAAAAATACTGTTAACAGTCACACTGACGTGAGCATGCATTCCGAATTCAGTGCAGATCAACACTTCATTCAAAGCACAATTAAATGATTTTCTATTTTTCTAACATTTCTTATATTTATTTCATTATTTCATTTTGTTTCTGTAAAATACATGGAATGACCTTTTAATACTGTGCTATCTAAACGAACTTCAAAATCATGTTTCATTACCAGAAAAATAGCTTGGAAAAACTGATTTCTTTGCTATGAAGAGAATATTTTTAATAGAACGCCATAATGAGTAAAGGCAACTTTTCTTTATTCAAATAATGAACAGGATACAATATGTTTAGAATGATCAACGGTGATGTAACTGTGTATCCAACATGCTCGGAAATCGAGTGATATAAATGGCATGCAGTTATGTCCATGTAAACCATCACTACAGTGGCTAAAAACTACTCCCTTATGTGATATGAATGCCAATATCCTAGCCCTTCAGGTAAAACTGGGCACATTTCATGGAGGAAAAAAGTTTAAATATTTATAATATACAAACACAAATATCATAAGCATACTTTTTCCCCCAATTCAAACCCTGCCGGCGAACTCGGTCTACTTTGTCCGAAGTCAATTCTGAAGGTGTGGAAAAAAGCGAATTAGTGATCTCAGTGAAAAATATAAAAGATATGTTCAAATTAAACATTCTAAAATTGAAAAATATAATTAAGACAAAATAATTCCTCAATTTTGCTGACATTTTTAGAACACAAAGCTACATACCTCTTGTGTATATGTTCTTCTGAAAGATATTTTGTAATGTCCTTCATATTCGGTTCCATTTAAAGGGCCAATTACACTGCATTTACTTTTTACAAAGATTTACTGAAGCAATTGATATAGGACAGATGTTCAGATTAAAAATATATATATATTATAATTTAGGATTAAGTTGCAAACAAAGTTATTCAAAGCAACATTTTACAAATAACAGATTTCATGCAATTTCCTCTAATAAGAACTATTGGGGCCTTTCATTAATGAATTATGCCTGTTTTTCCAATTTTATTTAGTAGAATTACATGTTTTTTATTTTGATGTATTCCAAGACTACTCTTATTGTTAAGATAATGTTAGACACAAGATTTTTTTCTGTTTATTTTTTTTGAGTAGATTCAGACAAGCTGTCATCAAGAGATGACAGTGCAGCAACAGTGGCCAATTCACAATTTGATTCTCAATCTCAGTGCTGGTGACATACCAGTGCTAATTACTGAAAAAGTACTGTACTGTAAAGCAAACAATAAAGGTATGTTATTGTCTTTTATAAGCTACAAATAAAACATATGGGATATGCTAAAAAAGCCTCCAATGTCAGTGTTTATGGCAAAACATATTAATGTGCATTAGCTTAGTGCTAACATACAAATTCCTACCACCACCATTTGTAAATAAATTAAATTAAGCGTTTCTCTGTAGGGCACTATTTTACAGCAAAATACTCTGAATTACTTTGTTTACATCTCCAAACATTACTTTTTAAAAAATAATTTCATTTTGAAAAAAAAAACAATCAAATTTAGTTTTCCTTTAAAATACATAAAGTCCTTGCCACTATATGCATATGTTTTGAACACAGATGTCCATGCATATATCGATTCAAAATACATGTTCCAACAGCCCCCCCCCCCAGTAACCCACATCCAATACAACAAACACGAGTAACTGACTGACAAGGTCTAGAACTGCACCACATATTGAGATGTCCGTATGCATAGTATAAGGTTTTTTTTAAAAAAAGGAAAAAAAAAATACACAAAACCATCCAGCTCAGAAAATGACCCTCAGAGTACAGCGGAGCCAACATGCAAAAAGCAAAGCACAGAAAGCCAAAGGAGCACAAGAGGCTTTGCCTGCTTGTAAACCCCAATCCATTGGCTGTACATTCAAAACACTCTCGTGCTGAAAAACCCCTTAACGTGTGGAAGCATGAACTGTGTTCTCAATATCATTTTGTGTGTCACAAACGAAGTCTTGTGGCATGAAGTCCCACTCACAAACACATTGAACTACATCTATTTAGATCAAAAGGGGCCAAAACACAAGAGCTCACTGACTGAAGTGCACACTGAGGAAAAAAAGAGAGCTTTGGGCTAATTAGATTAAGTTCAAAAAACTATTTTCAGCACTTTACTAAAAGTGCTTTTCCATTTCTACACTATTTTAGGTCTAGAATAACTTACCCTTATCTCAGCTCTCCAGTATCAAAACTCTAAAAGTACACTGATGAAATGTAAGGCATACATTTGTGTCCAAAAAGTTCAGCAAGTGACAAGTCATGCATAGATTGTAAAAGTTATTGTATTTCCTAAAAAAATGTAATCTATACATCCGAAGTTGAAATGTCAATAACTAATACACTTTCACCATGACAACTGTAAGATGCACCAGTATGTATTATTTTGGTAATTCTACACACAAAGGTTCATTAAATTACAGTAAAAGGCTGTGACCTGCCAGATAAAAGGCTCACACCGAAAAAGTCTGAAAAAGCTGTCACAAAGCCAATTGTTTTGTATACCCTAAAAGGCTGGGTAATCGCTAAATGATTCATTCATTTTTTGAAACATGAGACCATGCCACGTCTAGAATTCCCTCGTAAACTTTGTGTCAATAAAACTGTAAGTAGTTCCATAACTTAATAGTCTAGCCCATTAGCTGGTGTGTATATATTATAATACACACCCAAAGCTCTGTGACCTTGTAACACACACACATGCATACATACAGTATCTGCATTTTCCCTTAGATATCACCCTGAATAGAGATAAAGAGTTAAAACCTCCTTAGTATGGATATGATCATTGGTTGGTAGGTGAAAAAATATTTTGTTTTTGCTTTGTCACAATTGATTGAGTCCTCTTTCGCGTTATAATTCACACTATTTCAAAGCAGGGAGGACTTCAAAGAAATGGGATGTATTTTGTGTAGATCTGAGCATGATTGTTGATGAGAATCACTCTCTTTTTTCATTTTTCCATATTCATGCTTTTTTTTGTAAAGTGTCTCTGTCTTTATTCAATGGCACCCAACAGCAGTCAGAACAATCACTTTCAAACAGCCTGTTATTCTACATTGTACAGTGGGGGAATAGCTTCAGGAATTAGCATTCGCTTATCCTTATTTCTACTGCAGTGCCACCCCCACCACAGCGAAAGTGCAAGCTCAACCTCCAAGCTAGACAGGAGGGGGAAAAAACCCACCCACACACACCCACACACACAAACGTAAGGAGTTATGGGTCCTGAGAGCAGAGACCGGACTGATGGACATACAGTGCATGCTACTGTAGGACTGTACAAATGACGCATGCATGGCGTGGGAGTGTAGCCCCACATCAACGAATGATGCCCTTCTCGGGAGTCCATGCCCCAGCTACACGTCCACATCCTGGGAATTCTGAACCTATCCTTTCTCCCAGTGGCTCACTTCCCAGGTGAAGAGTGTTTGATGCTAGGCCCTTCTAGTAAAGCCCAAAGTGTCAGGAAAGTACTTCATCCTCGCCCACGAAAGGCAAGTCCACGCTCCTCATGCCTTCCCCACTCTCCTGTTTCCTAGGAAACAGACAAATGTGGTATTTTAAAATATCCACACATTCCAAGCATCAGCACCAGTCAAAGGCTATGCAGAATTAAAGTTTGCTATTAGCTGTTACATATTAGAAAATTCAAGTGAATTAGAAATTGTAGGACAGTTCTTTATTTTAGGGTTTTCACTATTTATTATACCAGTTCAAAAAATGTGACACAAAAATGCAACGCAAAAATGCAACAACACATGTCAACAGGTGAACAACTGATGTCAACAATTGATCATCAGAGATCAGTTTATTTAGGTTCTGTCTGTTTTTCATGCTGATTTCAAATCTGTGTTTGCTATTGCGATGAAGCTAGTTCTACACTGCATGGTAGTTGGTATAATCATCATATAATAATCATATGCTGAGTGTTTGTGAAGAAACAGTGGTAGCTGACTGACACTGATCATTATATCTATGCCACAGTGTGGCCTGTCTGACTTCACACTTAAAATATTGAAACAGTTACTTGACTGGTGCCTGCGGTTTAATAAAAAACGCTTGCAAGTCTACTGTAAATCTAATATTACACATAATTCAAAAGGTTGATGTGACTGAAAAAAACTCAATGCAGATCTGAAATCAGCATGAAAAACTGGTCTAGAAAAGTCTGTTGTGGTTTCTTCCTATTATAAAATATATTTTTTGTTGACCTGTGTTTTTGTCATGAATGTTTGAGTTAACAGGTTTTAAAAAATAGCGATATAAATGGTCTGAAATGAATAATAAATTATACATAGCCTTTCAATGGTCTCAAAATGCTTTTGTGGAAAAAGATACAAGGAAGTCTTGAAAAAAACCAAATACATTTTTTTATATACTATGTTATACTTCTGTATAAAGCATATCTTTTCTGAAGGTAAAATTTAACAGATTTTAACTCAATCTTTGGGTCAAATAATTTTTTTCAAATAATCATGACAGCCATACATCCTATTAGTTATACACTTAAATTAGAGGCAAAGACATGAACACATTTGACTGTCCGTAGGGAGGGTAAACTTGTAGTATTGCATGCAGAGACAAATTAGTGCAATTAATCACACACAGAAACGTTCTATAAAATGGAAAGAGGTAGTTGGACTGCGCTGCAAATCAGGATGCTCTTCACCTTGATCCACTTTTTAATAATATCATCGACAAGGACTAGCATGCAGCAATAAGCCTGGAAAAGAACATCTTGAATTGCCCACTTTTTTGAGACATAGAGGCGTGCCTCTGATCCAACCATATTCACACAAATAACACATGCAAGATATGAATACAAACTGAATGGAGGTTACCGAGTTTACTGTACATAATATGAGCCCAGAGGGTAGCCATCCAGCATCTGTTTTATCACATGTAATATAAAAAAGCTTTTGTTCTAAAGGACATTAACATGACATGCTGTAGCACTACTTTTTCATTCGTTAAATTTGCATGATCATTAAAATGGGCATGATTAATTCCTCTTTGGAGGGAGCAGGAGGAGGGCTAGCAAGCCAGCAGATTTTTACCTTTGGTTACCATGAATGTAGCAGTATTTCAAATTCCCTGCTCTCCCTTTTCTAGAGGGCAGGACAGAGGGAAACACCACAGTGAAAATCCGTAGCCCATATATAAATATATGTCTGAGATCTATACAGAAAATGTAAATGAAACTTCAGGAAGATCTTGTGTAACTTCACTAAAATGTAACTGTAAATGTAATGTTCAGTAAATTCAAATGTGATCATTGCAGTTCATGTCAAATAGCCAAACCCAACTGAGATTTAATAGTAAATAATTGTGTGTATATATGTCATGTAGTAAGAATTTAAAGATTACATTCTAAGCGAGCTATTAAAACATTATGCTCAACCAAGCAATCAATCTCCAAAGATTTATTAGGTTAATTCTAATAACTATGGTGTTACTAAGTTTATTTAGAATCACAATATCCAATTAATCCAATTAATCCAATCCAATTAATCACCTTAAGCATCCCTCAGTATGAATGTCCAGGGAACTATTTTAGTTTATTGAGGTCTAAACCATTAATCATCAGTATGGAGAAGGAGAATCTTACGTTAGCGTGTGCCCCAGGGTGGTCGGGCTCCTGTCCTCTCTGCGTCCCCAGTCAAAAGGGTTCCCAAATGAGCGCTTCCGTAACATGGTCCGCACCAGGATCTGGAGAAGTAAAAAGGCAGACTTTCCCAAATGATCATCCTACATAAGACACATTTTAAATTATTAAAATTATTATAAAAAGTGTATTAAATACACACATGTTTTCAATTGTATTAAAATTATTCAAATATGACACGTTACAAGAAATATATAAACAAATTGCCTGAAAGTGCCAGAAAAGCATCAGTTAAAGGATGCAAACTCAAGAGGGGTGAAAAAGTGACTAAGATGCATAAGATGTAGGGTCATGGAGAAGAAATGTTTTTTCATTTCAGCGACAAAATTTGGACAGTTGATTTTAGAATGAGGATATTGCCAAAATCCATCCATAAATCAAAGTAATCTCACTTTGTCAAAAGTAACGAACAGGAAGGCCAAAATGACAGAGATGCTGGCAGACATACATGCTGAGTGGATCTTTGCTTAACTAGACCTAGACATACAGCAATGATACAGAAATAAGTTCAAAGCATGAATCATTTAAAAACGGTGCTGGATCTTGTTGGTCAAAGTTCAGTTCCATCATATGTGAAAGAACTTGAATGTAATAATAAATCTCGCTCAGCAGTAACACTGTGGTGCCTTATTTCACTGCTATATTAAATTTGTACAGATTTACAGCTATTCACAACAAATTGGAATCATCTAGTCTACTATCTCTGTTTGTCTACTGCATATGTCAGGCAGAAGTACATGTTGCGAATAAGAATCTGGGGAATAAACCCACACACACAGGTTACGATTACAAATCAGCAGTGTCATATAAACTACCTCAGCGCCAAAACAAAAACAAAACCGGAGAAAAATCTAAATACTTCAGATGTTTAATAGAGCATGCTAATAATGTCTTTTTTATAAGTAAAGCTCATCTGGATCTTCTTCAAAGCTAGTTCCTGCTCCCACTTAAGTATACATATACATGTTGTTAGGCTTGACACTCTCTGAAAGATCTGACGTCACATATGCTAAATTAGTGGGCAGAACTAGGAAAACTTAAAGATCTCCAGGATCCTTCTGCCAATTTCGCAGTAAATTTATCTGTAAATTTATCCCAAAGCAATAGGTAACATAATAATTTAAATGAGCAGACCGGAGTTTTGAAACTAGTACTACAAAGCACTCAAATTCATATCCAATGGACACAATATTAACTTTCTTAACTTTCTCATTAAAAAAATACTTCAGTTAATAAAATGAATTAATAACATTCCCACATTGAGTGCATTCTGTGCATTGCCACCCCCATACTGATGTATAATGATGCATCAAAGTATTTTTACTCCCCTGTGTACATGTCACCATATTGAGCTCTACTCACATGTATCTGTTGTGAATATATTGGTAGGGTAAAGCAAAGGTCTAGTTTCTCACCACTGTTGCCAAACTGGGAATGTGCTTCACAGAGTTCTCTACCTCCTCTTCCGTCACCTCAATCAGACTGCAGCAGTTGTCATCCTCTGGAGGAAGGGGTTCGGCTCCATGCCGTGTCACCCATGGGTGTACCTACAAACCCACCAGAGGCACTTCTGAACTATTACTGGCTGATAATATAATGCTGTAAAAACATGCTCTGCCTTATGTGACTGCCCAAGGGAGCTGTCATCCTCATAAGGCAGAACAACAGTAACAGAGCTCATGACAAACACTTTGGTATACTCATACTTCAGTATGTCATTTCAGTGCACACATGCTAGTAAAAAATGTACCGACACTAACCTTGATTTGTGGCACAGTTATTCTGGTTTCAGGATTTTTATCCAGCATTTTAAAGAGCAGGTCCTTTAAATCATCAGACACATCTGCACTGTAAATTATACAAGAACAATGGGTCAGTGACCTTCAAGAGGGAGAGAGAGAGGAAGAGAACGAGAGAGGAAGAGACTGTAATCATAAATACTTAAAGACTTACTGCTCTGGTAGTTCCACTGGCTGAGTCTTGATCTTTTGATGCAGACTCAGTATGCGTTCATCCATGAATGGACACTGCAGGAGATACAGATTTTGACAGAATTTACAATCCAGTGATCTGAGCTATTTACTGAATCAATCATACAGTCACTGATGTGAGAGCAGACTCTTACCACGCCAAATACGAAGCAGTATAACGTCACACCCATGGCCCAAACATCCAAAGCCTGAAAGCAAGCAGATATTGTTATCAAGAATCACTGATCTGTATTGTATATATCTGCACATATCTGTACTGTATATTCAGACTGTAAACAAATATATTTTGGCAATCATTCTAAATTGAGTCAATGCAGCTAATATTTCTTATTCTGAGAATGTTTAAATTGTTATTATATGATATGATGCAAATATATATTTTTGCATTGTATTAATTTGTCATCTCCCTGACCTTCCCAGAGAAGTTCTTGCGGGTCTCAGAGAGCGTTTCTGGAGCAAGAAATGCCGGTGTTCCCACTGTGCTGGTCAATAGAGCATCAGCTCCCTCAAACTGGTTGCTGACCCCAAAGTCAGCAATCTTAATATGTCCATCCTCCCCTACAAGCAGATTAGATGGCTTGATGTCCCGGTGAATGATCTTCTGATAATGTACTGCAGGAAAAGAGCGGTTTTGTCAAATGCTTAACACAAAGGCTCAGACATTCAAACTAAAAACAGACTTGATACCCACTCACTGTCAGATTAACAGTTTGAATAATCTGTTTTTCTAACAATTTTCAGAATTTTATCAAAGTAATTTCTGAACTCACAGTACTCAATTCCTCTAAGCAGATCCTGAAAGTAGAAGCGGGCCTGGTCTTCATTCAGTGGCTTATCAGTCGGCACCTCCATCACTGCACTGTAAACATACAGATATAATATGCCCCAGTGACACTGAAAATGTGATTACATTCAGGAGGAGTACCAGATAGAAATAATGTTCAAATCCTACTCACCCTTGCTTGACCAGTTCAAATACTACAAAGGAAAAACATTATTATTAACAATTTCGGAATAATAATAACATTGTATTGAAGTGTAAAGCTACAAAAAAAAACAACACAGAAATGTATACAGTCTTACATACCCATGTACAGATGGTCCTCACTGGGGTCGTCCAGCACCTATACACACAATAAACAGCAGGTTCAGCATCCCTGAGAGAGTGAACTCTACTGATCTACTGTGGGCATCACATTCATAGACATATACCTCCACTAGCTTGACCACATTAGAATGATCCAGTTTCTTGAGTATGGCAATTTCTTGGTAGACTCGCTCCAAAGGACCTTTTGGCTGAGGTGTGCCCTCTGGTGCTGATTTTGCCCCTCGGGGAGGGGGTCTTCCTGTATGGCCAGAATGAGCAGAAATAATGATTAACTGAGGATCAGAAATTCAGCTGATATCCAAAGCACACACACACACACATACACACACACACCCTACTGAGCTGTCCATCTGCTTTATGGCAGACACTTACGCGGGAAGCCAGCCTGTCTCATCAGTCGCTTCTTGGACAGGACTTTCATAGCCTGTGGGGGAGAGGGGGAGTGAGAACGAGAAAATAAAGAACAGATACCCCAGTTTGCATTGGGTGACATGCACCACACAACACTTGAAATTCAGGGTAGGTAATATTATATAAATAAATATACTGTGTCAGATGATCATGGTAACAGATGCAGTAACTAACCAAATTAATCAACTGTGCACTGCAGTACTGTGCTACAAGCAATCTAATCTTTGCTCTACCCTAGCAAAGAAAAGAGACTATAAGTAGTAGGTACAGAAATGAATCTCCATTTATAAATCCATTTTTGCTGTACCCATGGAAACAAAAGACAGCAAACAACTATATCATGACAAAATGGAAAAACTGGAGGAATGGTGTTGCTGTCTAATGTGTAAATAAAGCTATATTCTATTCTACACACAAAAATCTGAAAGAAATTTAAATCTTACATTTACATATTTAGCATACTTATGAGTCAATCATCAAGCATGTTACAAATCGCAGATAGGCGCCTTGTCCAAGGATTCTGTAGTACAGTGAGCTTGCCCTTACTGAGAATCAAACCCAAGCCAGTAGCATGGAGGACAGATGTTACTGACTACACTGCACCAATCACTCACTTAATAATATTGTCAACCTGATGTTTTGATGAAACAGCATGTGAATTGAACAGCACAAGTTTTCGCATAAATATTGTGGCTTAAAGTGATCAGCAGTGAGACACCAGTCTGTTGTGACCATTGTTATTTTTTTTTTTTTTACAATATTTCGGAATACTGAAGATACCACAGTCATGTTGAAAAGATGCATAGCACTCACATAGTAGGTGTTGTCATCCTCATTGTAGGCCAGTTTGACAACTCCGTAGGAGCCCTTGTGAAAGAACAGACACACAAATGAGAAACAAGCAGTGTCACATAATGCAGACTAATACAAATAGGATCAAAATACTAATTAAATATTTTGCTACACTGGCCATTCCTTTAAAATCTATTTTATTCAACTGCAAAACCCACACCACAGACAACAATTTCTGATAATGGCAACATCTAATTTCTGGATAATAAGCACAGTCTCAGTTATCTTTTTCTCAGTTGCTCACACACACACACAGAGGCACACACACAGCAGGTCCCAGCTGGGAGAACAGATTGGGGTTACAGCAGGGGCTCCACTGCTTAGACAGAGAGATGAGGGGATAGCAGGAATCTCCCTATCCGCTCTAACAGCCTCTGGAAGGCTTGTATGAGCTACAACTCCCGCACACAGCATCAGTGTAAATACACAGCAAATACGCTACTCTCAATATCTATCCCATCTCAGGGCACACAGTTTGTAGAGCCATTAGTGAGTGTTGTATTGTATGGTACGGAATGCTTCTCAACATCCTCTAATCATTTTTTTCTGTGCTGTTTTATCTCAACTATTGCATTTCTATAATTCAGGGCAATTGAGCTTCTCCTAACTAATAAATAAAATTAGATGAAGCTTCAGTCACTCTGTGCCCTCAGCAGGAAGCTGCTTGTGTGTATTAATACATAATAATAATTAGAATACCTTTCCAATCTCATCTTTCAGCTTGTATTGGTTAAGCTGCACGCAGTCCTTTGAAAATGAAGAGAAAAAAAAATCAGTGAGCTTGTTTTGAATTGTCAGATACGTCTTTCAAAAAACCCTTAAGATTACAGTTCTGTAGACAAATAACAAGTGTTATTTGTTGAAAGCTTTTGATGTAGCTAATGATCTAGCCTAAATAAGTGTGTTTCTAAGGGAAACTGTAGGTTTAAAACAGAGGCAGTACCAGCAAAGAGGGAAACTAGCCAAACATCTGACACCTCCATTTAATCAATTGAATTTTCCTCCTTTTGGCATTAAAAAGTAAACTACAAGGGAATGCACCTGTAAAAAAGCTCTAGCAGGGCAAAGACATCTCATTAAAACCTTACCTCAGGTTCTTATTCTCCGCCTTTGCATTGCTGCTGTTGCAGCCATTTCAGAAAATGAGAAAAATACAGAATCCTCTCAAGACTTCTTAAGAATAATGTCTTGTCAAAATGTATCTGAAGAGGTTTCAAACATCCTGGCACTTGGGATTTAGGTTTTTGGGCCAATGCTGCAACTATTACATAACATTACATAATTGTGATACTTCATTAATACATAGCTTTACTTCAAAGTGTCTGACCACCCAGCACATTTGACATCGCCCAGTATGAGGTACAAACCATTTTCTTCTTAAACATTTCTTTGGTGGCTTGACATTTCTGTCTTAACATTATGAAGTATTGTACTGCATTCAGCTGTTAAGAATTCTGAAAAAGCATCTTTCATTTTCTATGCTTTTCACAAGAATTAAGCATCTGTACCTGCAGGTCTGTGATGGAGACTCGGTGGGACTCCACAGTGGGTCTGCGGGGCAGGCGTGGAGAGGAGTGGGGTGAGGTAATGGGCGAGTATGGCAGTGATGGGTAAATGTAGCGGCCGTTGAGGCCGGGCGATCCACAAGGCGAGGAGAGGGTCTGTGAGCGCTCCTGAAGCGACAGTTTCCTGTCTGAAAGATTAAGTCTGCCCCGGTGCTCCTGTGCTTCTGGGAACAGAGCCTCAGGCCTCCCCACTGTGTGGGATAAGAGGTCACAGGAGGGTGTGCGGAAGGGTGGCAGTGGACCAGACGATGGGTCGGGTGTTTCTGAGCTGTCCATGTCCTCCACCTCCTCCTCATCTCCACCCCCTTGCCCCGAAGTGCCCCTGGGCTCATACTCAGTCACCACGATGACGGACTCCATGTCGCAGGGGCTCAAGGGTGGGGCTGAGGGTGATAGAACAGTGCAACCACGCAGCAGGTCAGGAAGGGGCTGATTGGGCGGCTTGCCAGGGGGAGTGGGCGGTGCATGGCCGAGAGGGACAGGCGCTTCAGCAGAAGGCCAGGAGGAGACACAGGGAAACATGGTGTCCTTCCCAAAAAAAACTCCACTGCCCCTCCATTAGGAGTGCAGACAGACCTGAAATAAGAGTGAAAAAAGGAAGGATGAATGAGTTATGAGTAAAGGCTGACGGAATGTACTGTACACAATGGCTCTGCTCTTCAAGGACGAGCTCTAGATTATGAAACAGAACGCACCTGACAGCTGGCTAGCCCTTGCTCCATATTTTGAAAATAGAAAAGGAGACGAACTCACATCTTCTATGAGGCTTGACCTAATGTTAGGTCACTGATGTAAAATTAGACAACATGACCCATAAAAGCTCAGCTCAACATCAGAAACATGTAGAAACTGAGACCTAAAAGAATACATGAGGGTACCAGAGGGTATTACATTTTGGTTTACTAAAGTTAATAAACTTTGAATACCTAACTCTGGAGCCCTGTTTTGCCTCATTCCTTCAAAAATAATCTGTAGCAATCAGTTAATGACACAAACTGTCTCATTACACTACGACCTGGCACCAGTCCCAGTATACCTGCATAGATAAAACACTGACCAGCACTACTCTGGATGATCCTAAAATCTGACTGAAACTATCAGTCTGCTTTGATGCTGTCACAGCTATATTATTATTCTAAGGCTTAGTTGGTTCTAGGCTTAATTTAGGCACATAAAGCTGTATCTTTGGCAAGCAGATTCTTTGTTGGTGTGAAAACTGCATATAGGGGAAGCAGTATGGGTCTCAGGCAGCAGTAGGGATAAAAGCAGGTACAATAAAAGACATTCATCACTCTAGAGGGTTCAGAAAGGAGAACTTGTGTAGGCAGGCCCACCCCCTCCATGTGTCCTCATTTCTCTTGTGTTTCCACAGAGAGCCAACCCTCTTTCTGTCCTCCATCTCTAGTATTCTCTCTCATTCCCCATCTGTTTTTTCATCTCCCTCTGAAAGTCATCTCAGAATCTGATTTTCATCCAGTCAAAAGTCATATACAGTGACTAATCAGAAATCTCTTATTCAGCAAGAGAGGATTTTAAACAACCGTTCTGCAAAACAATGCACACTAAAATTCAGCAATGCATGACCAAGCACTCTATTACTGCTAAGTGGAGCAGTACTGTTACTATTTAAGGCACCGATTAGATGTTTGAGCTACAAATGACCCAACAAATGATCCAACAAATGTCTTTAATCTAGTCTAATGTAGTGTTCTTCTCTCTGGGATTGATAATTCACCACGCAATACAGTTGTTGCCTGAAGCATTTGTTTTATAGGCAAGCTAACAGAAACTTTACTGAAATCAGTAGGAGAAGGTAAGAGTAACATATCATATTATGATTGTAGGAAGAACAAAATTCTCACTTTGGTGTGTTTTTTATATGAGCAGGTTTCAGGCCTATTAAAGGCCATCTAGAGTTAGAATAAAAAAATAATCCAAATAAACATTTAGGTAAATGCTACATGGATTTGGACTACAACGTTTTAATTTTCAGACCAAAAGTTCAGACCAGTTCTGACTGGGAACTTTGGGCCGCTGCAGCATTTAAAAACTGAAAATTCTGGAGTGCATAAACCTGGATTTAAAGCAAAAATACAACTCAAGTATCTCTGAGAACGAACTGACTACTCTTCAAAATATTTTTTACAACAGTTGCATGAACAATTTTATCT
The DNA here is from genome assembly GCA_037974605.1 of Nannopetersius ansorgii. Taxonomy (NCBI): domain Eukaryota; kingdom Metazoa; phylum Chordata; class Actinopteri; order Characiformes; family Alestidae; genus Nannopetersius; species Nannopetersius ansorgii. Next base: position 8,305,926 of record JBBPDE010000021.1, on the reverse strand, counting down.
GTAAAAATTTAATACACAAAAATCATGCAATATACCTAAAATGGATTATCATTACAATGAAAAATATTTACTTCTCCATGGTCTTCTTGTAAAATAAAAATACATCAAATAATGGGCTTGAAATATCGATCAAATCTGATCATCCTGTGTCAGATTCTTACCAACTATTTTTGCATCCCTTTTTTTAACAAACAAATCTCATCTATGAATGACCTACATATGAAGTGGAAGTGAAATGAAAGTGACCGTTCTGTCATTCGTGAACACACCACAGCACATACTGTGAACAGGACAATATTCTTTCTCTGCATTCAACCCATTCACCAATTGGGCAGCCAGGAACATGGCGCCCGGGGAGCAGTGCGTGAGGACGATACCTTTCTCAAGGGAACCTCCAAGGTGCTTAGCAGCCTTGGGAATCAAACCCACGACTTCCTGATCGCAGGGCAAATGCCTTAACCACTAGGCTACCAGCTGCCTCCTATGAACATAACCTTGCATCTCAAAAGTTGTAACATTAAAAGAAAGAAAGAAATATTAATGTATGTAAATTTATACAGGACAGACAAGGGGCCATTTCCATGCCTGAGCAAGAACACCACATTATACCAGTCAGAGCCCTTGGACTAGACTAACTAATTCACATTCACCTAACTAACATTATGAAATTGTGAAGAAGTATCTGCCAAATAATTGTAAAAAATAAAATGCAGATGGTGTGTTAAGTAATGCAAAAAATATTAATTAAATGGGAAGAAAGGTTCAGATAACACTTCAATTAAATGTTTACACAAAACCAGTGAGTGAACTGAAATATTTACAGTCTAAGGGATGACTCATGTGACACACAACGAGAAAAATATTTTTTATAAAGCCTTAAAAGCACATAGTATATATTTTTCCACTATATAGACTATATAGATCCACTTTTGTCCATTTATATTGATGGAGAATTTAGCACCAACAATAATTCTTTTTACATGACCATTTTCCAACCTGTCTTTTGCTTTAGGTATGCCTTGTGTGTGACATAGGCCCTTTAAAAATCTGCCTAGTGACAAATTACTTTCCATTGTTTGACAAAGTATATATTGAGTCAGCACTGTAACAGTAGGCTATTGATTAGAGTAACAGCTTGTACGATCTACTGAAGTCCAGTATACAGGTCACAATTAAGTATCATACTCAATTTCTGTCTTTAGGGTGCTTCACACTATTTATTAATCACATTCATCCTCTTAAATCTTAAAAGTCTAAAGACTATTATAGGGTGAGAATTAATTCTGTGGATGTCATCGAGCAGAGAATGAGACCCATTCCATTGAAATGGGTGGAACAGAGGCGATCTTTGAGGTGAAACAAATATTAGAGAGAAAAGAAGAAATGCCTCTCTCTCCTCTCCGCCTCTGTCTCTCTCTCCACATCAGTCCAAGTCATCTACTGTTAAAGTATGCCTATGGGGAAAAAGACTGATCATCATACAGCTTTAAAAAGTCCAAAACATGAAGTAAAAATAATTTTTCACATTTGTTAAGCATTTTAAACACTAAAATGTATCCATTTTGTGCACCATTTAACCGACATTAGGAGTTATCAAGCACTTATTGTGACAATAAATTGAATAATCTAATCATTGTTTCATCCTCTAAAAGAGCAGCAGATCTATTTAAATGTTGCATTATCATCACACAAACTGTCAACTTTTTTGCAGACTGACTGTGAATTTAAAATTCAGTGTAATCTTCAGTGTGCATGTGTGTGTAATCATGTTTAATCAAGTAATGGTGTCAGCCCTACTCAGTCTGCGAGGTGATCGCTGTCAAATAACTATTGAAAAAGACACAGAAATACCAGATTCACTTGCAGAAACGCTAACATAAATAATTAAAGGTTCTCAGAAATGAAGCAGTCTGCACATTTGGTGGGACCCTTTTAGTGTCAGAGTGCATTTTTATCAGTATAGTGAACACAGTTTCTAACTACGTCTATACACCTCTTACACCTACAGGAAGCCTCAGTGAACCCTATGCACAATCAGGTGAGACCCATTTGTCATAGGAAGAGTTGCTGTATTGATACCAGGATGACAAAAGAGTGCCAAGTGATAGTGGAATGATAATGGAAAGTCTGGTGCTATCCTGCTTTATACTTAATGATCCATGGCATCTTTTGTGTAGGGTCAAGCTTTCATCATGAGGATTAATCCTCCTAAAGAAGACGGATCTTCTGTAAAAAGCTGCACACACACACACACACACACACACACACACACACACACACACACTCACAATATTTCAAATGTGATTAAAATAGTCATTACTCACATTCTTGTACACTGACCAAAGGAATTTAAAGGTTCTAGTGGAATGGTATATAACAGGTTGCTAATGTGTTGGAAGCAGGGAAAATGGAAATATGTAAGTATCTAGAGACTTTAATGGCTGGAAGACTGGGTCCAGAGCCTTTGAGGGGTGTTCCTAGTATGCAGTGGTCATGACCCACCAAATGTGATCAGGCAGTGTGCTCCTTGAAACTGTGTGATTCCATAGTTTTTTCTCTGCTTGATCTAGAAAATTATGTTTTTGAATGATTTCAATTAGTTTGAGACATGTTTCATGAAGCCAGAATGTTCAGATATTTATTGTATTTTGTCAAATATGTTATTTATTTGCTAAGTAAAAATGTAGTATGTAATATTAGTTTTAATTTATTTTTTTTTGTAGATTTTGCAAACTAGATCCCAATGCACACATTCCAAAATGTCATATCTCTTTGCTCTGGACTCCAGAAGAATATGCTGAAAAAATCCAAAGACCAAGATGTTATTGAACCATGGGATGTTTTGGTCTGCTGAGTTATTTTAATCTTAAGACACTTCCTTCACTGGATGACCTACTTTGATCTTTGATGGATTGCAAAGCATACACTGGGACACTGTGCTATGTGCACAGCCTATATACACTGCCAAATATGGATTTCATTGTTTGCTGGAGTTTATGCAGCCAAGTTTAGCACTAATGCTGCTACGAAACGGCTGCACCAATCAGGCATGGGCATCTCAACATAAAATTTACTGAAGACGATGGCAACTGTACAGTCCTGTGGTATGTTTGAGGTATCTAATCTACGAGCTGCAACAATTACAAGATTTAACAAACCTGGCTGGGGCAGCTGCTGGCCTGTTGGTTAGGGAGTTGCCCCTGCAATCAGAAGACTGTGTGTTTGAATGCCAGTGAAACCGCTGAGGTATACTTGAATAGGGTACCGTCCCCACACACTGCTATCCCAGGCACCCATTCATTGATGAATGGGTTAAATACAGAGAAATAATTTCACATATTCACACTGTGTGCTGTACTGTTGTGTGTTCATGCATGACTATTCATCAACTTTACTTACTCAGTGATCATTTACATCAAATTTTGGGCTTAATTACATTTGAAACCAACTTCAGTAAGGAACAGTCAGGGTATAAGGAAAATAACAAAAAGGTCCCATGTCTTGAATGGGCTAAAGTCTTTTTTTTTTTTAAGTGTTTGTGCATGACAACTGCCTTTTATCTTTTTCCTTTTCCTTTTTACAAATGACACCCAGCAAAACGATGTTCTCGTCTGCGCATCAGCCCAACTGCATGCGATCACGGAAGTATTTGTGCCGTAAAACCAGGCAGATGGTTCCCTACTGCAGATGCCAGAGGTTTATCATACAATTGGGTCACATGACTGTTCCTCACTCTTGTGGTATGAGGGTCTACTGAGCAGAACATGTAAACACAGTATCTAGAGGAGAACACGCCATACAAAACAATGCACCCGATCATTTAAAAACTGACCTCAGAAATCAATTATAGTAATAAAAACAACTCTAATTTTGAGGAAAACCCGATTGCCATACTCAGTCCATAAAGCATATGATTGTATAAATTAGTATAATGTTTATATGATCCAATCCCAGTCTTTATATATGAAGCTGTCACATTTCTGAAACGTTTATGAAAAAAGAGGGATGACACAACACAGGGAGGTCCAGATTTTATCCAGATTACCAAATTTGAGTGGGAAGTGTGGGGCTTTTGGATAAAAAATCAGAAAATTACATTTCACTGTTATGATGTCAACACTAAGTACAGCAAATTTGATGACATTTTGTCCAAATCCCCTTGTACTGCGCGCCTGACATGAGAAAATTCATATTAACAGATCTAATGCAGTAAAGTATGACTAATATATAAAAAATACTACATGGATGCCCATTTTCAAACACAAATTCATGAAAAATTTAAGACAGTTTGCCTTCGAAACTGACCAGAAGAGGCTATGGGCACTTTCTCTGAATTAAACTGTTGTGTTGAAGCAGCTGGCTAGTGTTATTTCTTGCTGAAATGACATTTAATGCAAAATAACTCATTTTGTAGAAAAATATAGCACTTATGAGTCTGACTCTACTACCGTCTGTGCAGACCGTACACTTCACGACTTTGGAAATAGCTAGCTGGCTAACGTACCGAAAATAGACTTTAGGTTAAAAATACAAGCCAAAACAACACATTTACAAAAAACAGGTCAATAAAAGGTTAACAAAAGACATCATGAAACCAGCCACAGACCAGCTAACGACACCAGTGTTTATGTTTTTATACCCTTCTTTTTCTGCTAGGCAGGCTAAGCTAACGCATCTCTTATGAAACAGATGTTAAGAAAAATCATCAAATCCTCAAAAAATCATTTTTTTAACGTCCTAACAAAAGCAGCAGCTGGGAATAAGTATTTATTCTTACCTAAGCCAGTTGAAGTGTTCTCCTATAGTGTGAAGCAGTTCGCGACTGGTACCACTGCCTGGTTTATTGGTATTTTGTGAAAGGTGGATAGAACGAGGCTGCTCCCCTGCATCCTCCTCTGGGTGCACGCACACACACTCTGTGTGTGTATGTCTGTGTGTGTATATATATACACACACACTACATACATACATACAGAGGGTTATAAAGGGAGCACTCAGTAAAGCTGGGCAAACCCCTTAAACTGCAAGACTCTATTTTATTTCTTACACCTACTCACCACCTAAATTTACACACCAAAAAATAATGTTCTGGCAAGATACAGCCATGGATCATTTCTCCCAGTGTTTTCAAAGATCCATAAAGCAAATGGCTCTTCTGACTTTTGATTAATTAAGAACCTCCACACAATGTATTTCCACGTCAGCTTTAGACTTCCTTTAGACCCTAAAAAATAAAATATATAAAAGGATATTAGCATAATCTAACCTTGGAATATTTCTCCAAGTGTTTCTTAAAAACCCTTAGAGCAAATGGTTTTTTTGACAATTTAGGTGAAACCATAGTCAGTGGCCTTGTATTTTTAAGCATGAAGTTACAAACGTAACATTTAATAAACTAGGCAATTAAAAGCATCATTAAATATCCATAGGTTTACCCATGTTCTGGAATCAGTGAAAAGCTGGATGTAAATATATGCTGTATACATTACAGCAATTTACTGTATTCTAATTTAATAACTTCAACTCTGACATCTCATTACAAAACACTTAAGAAATAAAGCATGACAAACTTTATGCAACTTTATTCTGTTCTGCAAAACCAAACATGTCACAAACAAGAGATCCATTTATTATGGAAAAAATGAGAAAAATAAAAATTAATGAGGTGCTCAACAATCAGTGAACTCAGTATAGGTTACTGACCCAAGAAAATGACAAAAAGAACACAAAACTGTACAGGTTAAAGCCATTCTAGGACTTGAACTATCGCCTTTTCTGGAAAATATTTCCTCTTGCTCCTGGTCCTCCACGCCCACGACCTCTTGCAGCAACTGCAGGAAAAAGATGCCAAATTACTAATCACATTTTACACCTGTACACAGTGCAACTTAAACATTTAACAAAGCACCAAATCTGTGTGGAATCAAAAACAAACTTATTACAATTAATACTTCCACTGTTTACATAAAGCTAATTTCTAAGACAACTGATCAAGGATGCTTTGTGATACCTTGCAAACAAACTGAACACTAAACCAGCGGTTCATCGTCTTTCAGTCTTCCTTTATCACACAAACTGGATGTCATACTTCGGTTATTTAATACTCCATTTGCTCTGGTTAATTCAGCTACTTTTGAGATGCACACATTATTGATACTGACATTGAAAGTATAGAGCTTGAATATGTTTAAAATGCTAATGAACAGAAGCATGATCCTGAAGTGACCAAGTCTAATCCCACACATCTAGAGCGCTATGGCACATGGTGCTCCCTCAAGCGGTACACATAGAAAATCGGAATCACTGAAATATTTTTAAAAAGAAATCACCGTCATATTGTCATGTATGAGACTTTTGTGGAAGAGTTTTCTTTTGCTATTAGCATGGCTGTGGTCAACAATACATAATATTCATTTAAGGAACAAATTCACTTCCTGCATGAACAGTATGTTGCTGAAGAGGATAGTCATAAGTGCTTGTATTTTCACATGTTATAATGGTGGTACTTACAGTCAAATATGTTGAGGTGGTACACAGTGTACAAAAGTTTTAGAAACACTGGACCCACAAACAGGGAAATAAATCCCTATTTATAAATCCCTATTACCCCAGTATTGGGCTGTAAAGCATTTTCTGAAAATGTAGTATCAGGAATCTTGCCCAGGGACTCTTACTGATGCAGCATGGTGTGTGTGAACAGGTGAGGAACTGAACCCCAGTTTGCAGCCTGGAAGGCTGAAAGGAAAAATCTTTATCATACTGTTAATTAATGTAGATCATTTTTGCCTCTACTTAAAACTAGTGCTGGGACGTTAACGGCGTTAACACGAGACTCTTATCGCACGATAAATACAAATATCGCTGTTAATCTATTCACAAATTTGGGTTGGGAGCTGGGTCTATACCATTGGTTCTCAACCTTTTGCAAGCTGGGACCCCCCTAAGCTGGTTCACCCATCCCAACGCCCCCATTCTCTCTGTCTCTCTCTCCCTTTCTCTGCCCCTCTCTCGTTCGTGCGATCATCTCTCTCTCTCTGTATCTCTCTCTCACTCGCTCTTATTCTGTCTCTCTCGTTCCTGACTGAGTTCCAAATGAAATTAAAGTGATCTGGGAGAACATTTGGAGGCATATTTATGGTTTACACTATAAAAACAGGCATTGGGATCATTTTGGGGGGGGGGCGACGGGCGACGACACACATTTTAATCTAGATTAATCTCAAGATTACAATGAGATTAATCTAGATTAGAAAAATAATCTATGCCCACCTCTACTTAAAACATATTCAACAGATTCTATTTGGCAGTTGCTAAACTCTGAGTAATATCTAACAAACTCACTGACAGTAACAAGCCTCCATCTCATAAGAAATTTCAATTTTCTTGCAAAACGGTAATGACTAAAACCTAGACGCAGGATTGGCACAAGATGAAAACAATTGCGTTTTGGTGCAGCTTGAAAGACAGCTAAACTGACTGAATTCATTCAGTCTCTGTTTTTGCTTAAAGGCAGTACTGCAAACACAAACAAAACAATACTACTGATTAGCTCACATGTTAAAAATTAACAAGTGAGCTAATTAAAAAAAGTATAGTTTCGCACATTAAATGTATTCCCCCAAGATTCACCCCATCCCTGACTTCAAATAACTGGAAGGCTAGTCTCATATTATGAAGTTTAAATTATACAATAAAAGTGGTGTGCTTTACCTTGAGCTTTAAGGATAGCTGCCTTGCCCCTCCCAGCTCCTGCTCCTTGGTTTTTATTTTTCATGCTCTTCAACATGGGAGCATTTTTCAACATGTCCGGCAGGATGAGGAAGCGAATTTTGCTGCCACGAATGTAAACTTGCTCTAGCTGTGACACTCTGCCATCGCGATATGTTACAGTAATGTTTGACATCTGAAATATTAACAAGATAACAGAATTAGTGTTCATTCACACATCAAGCATTGTAAGTTTTCAATTTAGGCTTTCTGCCAGCTTCAACACTAGTCAAATGACTTCCTTCTTTCAAGAGTTTTCAGTCGATACTCGTATCTGCAGAGCAACAATTAGTCTGGATTGAATCCGTGCTGTGATGTGGAGCACTGTTTGGATCTATAGGCTGCTTGCTAAGCTAACTAGTCATATGTAAACACACGTTTGTCATATGTGAACACACCACAACACATTGTGTGAATAGCACAAACTTTTCTCTCTCCATTTAACCTGGAACACAGTGCATGAGGAGCACTTTGTGGGGATGGTACCTTACTCAAGGGTACCTCAGTGGACACCTCAGTGGTGTCTTACAATAGCAAAACCGGGAACCACATTTACACCCTTTATTTTTTAATACAGATATGAGTTCCCTGCTATCAGCCTACAGCTCCAAATACAACAAAACAGGTTTAAATAAGCTTTTCTGTGAGAAAAAGCATCAGAGCAGGTTCTGTTGTGAGCAGTGCATGTTAACCTAGTGTGAACCTCTGATTTCCTAGTTAGAAGCATTGCTTAACATTCAATGACTGAAAAGTCTGCAGCTTGTTTAATTTGCAATCATGTACACAAACTGACATTTTTTTTAAACAATGAAAAAAACAATGAAATGAAGGTGACAGAGACATATGTGCAATCAGCAAATAGCTACAGCACAAAAGGTACAAGTCATCCTACCTACCGGCTGTGTGGTCCTGAGCACAGTTGACTAACTACATTGAGGAAACCATGCTGAGAATAATTTCTATGATGGTTACTCTCCGTGCTCAGAACTGCTCAGCCCTAAAGCAAAAGAGGAACCAAGTATGGTCTGGGTGACTGACTATTCTCAGAACAGCATGAGCACAAATAGCATTGGGGTGTTGCAAAGACATGAATGCGTACAACCCTATGAACTGTGGATCCAACTGGGCATAAATGAACTAGATAATTATGCACTTATTCTGCACAAGTGTATGCAGTTACAAGTAGGTGCAAAACAGGACCTGTAAATTAAGAGCAAATAAAACCAAACATTACCTGACAGTTCATGTTATCCTCAGCTTCTATCAGTTTCCCCCGGTAAACTTCACCAGTATTTGTTTCACAAGTCACAATGTGGCCCTCTGCTTCATGGAGCACTTTGATGGGCACGCCAATTGACATAGTTGTATCTTCGGCAAAAAAGAGTGTTAAATCCAGTAAAGGCTATAAAATAAATTTATTAAGACAATGTGTTGAACCCTGTGTTGTAAATACAATAAATAACATTTAGCCCTCATTGCGAGTGTTACTGTAACACTAGTTTTAAATAAATATATAATCACCATTTTTTAACCTTACATTAAGAGCTGCATTATAGATCATTTATTCAGTCATTAAGTGATTATCTCAAATTACAATAAAACTTGGATCAAATTCGTAAGTATTAAACTATCACAAAGGTTTGTCAAACCCAATTTTAAACCGTAAAGAGGATTCTTGTCATTTACCCATCTCCAAACTGCTGCACAAAATCACTGTGTGGAATTAAACCACCAGTTGTTTACACTGATGTTGATTGTATGTACTATCAAAGGCAACCAGTGAACCTGTGTAGTTTTAAATCCATAAATTGTTATTTCAACACTACTTTATTGCATGCAGGTACATCACTAATCTCAATTCTGGTTTTCAGAACTCCTTTTACACATAAAAGCCTCGATTATTATTTTAGTTTACGTATATATATATATATATATATATATATATAAAATATAAATTCTCTTAATCAACCACATCTCAAACATGTTTGTTGAAGATCAAACTGCAGTTTTGTGGTGTTTGAACTGCATCTTGTAGCACTTGAGCTAGCTTAGCATAGCCAAATCACTGCCTCCTTTGCAACGCAAACTGAGCTTCTCAGACAGTAATAAACTACCTTATTAAAGTCAGATGCTTAGGATACAGCTTTAGAGCTTTTAGACCTGGTGAAGCTTGCTTTACATGAAATGCATGGCCTGCTTCTTTATGTGGCAGTGACTTTTGGCTAAGGATGCTAACACAGTAAGAGAGAAAACAAGGAGCCCATATGTAAAAACGTCATGTTAAAAACTTACTTAACTGGTTGGTAGCTCTAGAACATGTCAAGCCATTTAATGTTAATACGACAGACACAAACTTATTATACAATAACCTCCAGTATGAGGCAGTAGCTCAAACAGAAGAGCAAGACAGGAGCTCATATGGGAAAAATTACACGTTTAAAGCTTCTTTCACCTGCTGGTACATGAATGTGGGCTACATTAAATATTAAAAGCTTACCTTACTCACCAGTTGGTTTTAAAAATACAAGATTTGTCTTCAGTATGAGGCAGTAACTGTAAGCTAATGATGCTAAGACAGGCAGAAGGAGAGAAAACAAGGACCCCTTTTATGGGGGAAATGAAAAGAAAGAGCTATCTTTAACTCGCCTGTAGCTCTTAACCAAGTCAAGTCACTAAAATAGTGCTAATAAGAAAGAAAAACACACTCAATATACCTTACTTGCTCGAGTGATGCGTTCTTTGTGCAGTAGCGTGTCCTAGAGGCGTTTTCCCGCTCCCACAATGCAACATCCGGAGATTGATACACTGCATCATGGGAGTTGTAGTGAAATGAACCCCCAGTGTGAGGGAGGGGTGAGGTTTCCGCACTGTCAGCTTTAGGGGGCGCTGTGTAATTACAAAAACTATATGGACAAAAGTATTGGGACCAGTGTTGGGCACATTACTTAAAAAAAGTAGTTAGTTATAGTTACTAGTTACTTCTTCCAAAAAGTAACTGAGTTAGTAACTGAGTTACAGCATTATA
>JBBPDE010000021.1:8273188-8292017 GCA_037974605.1 Nannopetersius ansorgii | reverse complement strand
CTTAGTGAACAGTCTACTGGGCACTATTGTGTTGAACGCTGAACTGTAGTCTATAAACAGCAGTCTCACATAGTTACACTGTTTCTTGTCCACGTGGCTGAGAGTGGTGTGCAGGACGTGGGAGATGGCATCCTCTGTGGATCTGTTGGGTCGGTAGGCGAACTGAAGTGGGTCTGTGGTGCTTGGGATGGAGGAGGAGATGAGGAGATGATGTTCTTCAATTCCATATTACAGTCTATGTATTTGAATCCAGTGACATGGTGTGAAAGTCAGGAGTCTCAACACTTTTCTACATATAGTGCAGGGGTGACCAACCATTTTGAAACCGTGAGCTACTTCACTGGTACTGAGCCCTAAGACGGGCTACCAGTTTAATACACTTTGTACAAAGTTTACTTAAACTTATCTAAACTTCATGTATAATAAACATGTTTTAAATGCTTTTTAGATATTGTAATTTTTAACTATATAGAAATGCAAATGTGATATGAGAAGAATAGCAACAGGATCAAATGAAATGATTGATGCTCTTCACTGGCCATCAATAATTACACTATATCAGGGGTCACCAGAACTTTTGTTCTACAGAAATGTTTATTGTATTTATATTGTTCTTGTCTGTGTGTGTCTTTGCAAACGTAACAGAAGCAATTAATCAGTCAAGTAGGTTTAATACAGATTTTGGATTCTGATTCAGATATGAACATCAAAAGTGATACTTAAATTATACGTGGCAGCATATATAAAGTGGTTATATGCTGCCACATATACAGGGCATTTTCATGTAGTGAAAAGGAAAAGTAGTTCCTAATCTCCCTATTTATCTGATGTTTTTAACCCATTTACAGCATTCAAATACAGAAAAAAAAACATTTAGTTAATAATAAAAAAGATTGTTCACAATGGTTCAAAAAGTCCCCTAGAAGTGCACTCAGTAACATAAGTGATTAACTCAGCAATACACACAATGTGGAATTTGCTGATTTTAGACACAATTCTGTACTACTTCAGTGTGGCTATTTAATACCTGTTACTTCATACCCCAGGTAATTCTAAGTTAAACCATCATATTGTATCATTTAAAAATGTATTCCTGCAATCTTTCACTTAAGTGTAGTGAGTTGTGTCTGCCTATTAAACTTCTATGTTATGATAAGATCACCAGCCACCACTGTACAAGGAAAAATGACAATACTAATACTACTACTGCTACTGCTATCTGTTTCACTTACAGAACACAAGAGAGGAGGTAACACATAGCTGCATTTCAGACCTGGCAGAGGTCATGATCAGGGCAGATGGTCAGCACTGTATAAATGTGCTTGTGAATAAAAAATTGATCTAAGAGGTAAAAAAAAACCCCCAAAAAAACGCAAAATATCTTCCCACTTTTATCTTCACTGCATAAACATGACACATTCTGATGGGTTTTGTTCCATATACATTAACTGGAAGCCCCAAAATGTTTTTGCTTCAAAAATGTTTACTAAGCAATATAAATAATATGGTGCTATATACAGCTCTGGAAAAATAAGAGAGCACAGCAATTTATTTTTAAATCAGCATCTCTAAGAGTATGACAACCATTACATCCAGTGTCTGTTACATTCCGCATTCTGTTTTATGAGGTACTGATAAGTGATCACCTGAATCACATCTTATTTAATGAGCGGGAAAAATTGTCAATTTGTTTAAGAGTGAACAAGAGATATGTTTTCTTTGAATTATTCTGTTCTGTGAACACTGCATCATTTCATAATTTCTATTAGTTTGTTTGATGTTTTGTCATATATATATATATATATACACACACTTTTATTTAAACAAAACTGATAAAATATAACAGCACTATTTATGGACTGAATTATATATTTATATTGTATATTTATATAAGAAGAACCTTTTTTTTATGTATTTGCACAAATAGTAATAATTTATATTTTCTTTTTTTTTTAACTTCATTTACAACATACCTACTTCTCACTGAATCTAAATAAACTTGCAGCTGTACAATAGGACTAGGACTACTACCCTATTTCAGAATCCTTACATGCATTTTTCCTTCATGTACAAAAAACCCAGACATGGACAAAGGAAGATGAGAGGACATTGTATGGTGCTGTACACGCAGTGATGGATACCCGATCAAGATTTTAATGATTACGTGGACAGCTGCTAAATTAATGAAGCTTTTACCTACTTAGTCTATAGAGAGATAGACTAATTGGTGAAAGATGACCATTCTTTAATTGTTGCATTTCCCTGCTTCCCTGCTACATCTGACAAAGTAGTGGTTCACAGTGCACAGTATAATTTAATTGCATTGATCCAGTGTGAACCCTGGCTCAGGTCATTACAATTCAGGTCATATCTCTCTCTCTCCCTCTCTCTCTCTCTCTTTCTCAAGGAAATACCACATTATGCATGTATTGATGCCCATTAACCCATGTTATTAACTGAAAACTGATGGAAAATTGATCTCCCTGTGACTCACATATATTTCTAAAGAAATACAGCATTGTTAACAAGAACTCCACATTTTGCTTAACTAAACCTTTGGTGAAATGTATAACTATCAGATTACACGCCACTCCCTAACCTTACAAAAAAATGTAGAATAGGAGTTTTTTTTTTAAAAATGTGTTTTGTATCAAACAGAGCTCACTGTTTGCAGCTTTGATCCACCTTGTGAAGGTTTAGAGATTTGTGTAATTTCACCTGCTTCCTTCACCAAAGCAAAATGAGAGAAAGAACATCATCCTTCCTGCTTATCAAAGCAGTCAGAAGGAACAGCAGACACTCTGTTAATTACACAGTAACTCTCAACAGTGTCACCCAACCTCATTTTAGCAGCTGAATGAACATGTCACCAGCCACTGATGTATGTGGCTCACAGACAGTCTGTTAGCTCTACTCTGCTCTGATTTACACCACAGGAATATCCTTGCTGGGGCTACATGGATTACAGCACAAAGAAATTTGTTTCATTAAAGGATGGAGCTGTCGACATGTGCAGGGGCTAATAATAGTACTATTTCTGAGCTGTCTGAAATGCATGAAAAAGTGTCAACAAAAACAGTTGAACTTCATTTATACACTATGGTGGCTATATTCAATTGCAGTCTTTGGAAGAACAAACACCAGAGGATGGATGGAACAACAGGGAACATTGCTACTTTTGTGTTATAGCACAAGGCAAATACAGTAGCTCATAGATTGTAATCTGGTCTGTGTCTTGGAGTAGTTTACACTCTTTGCTTCACTTCAAATAGTCAGTTAGCTGAGATATGTTTGGTGTCAAATGTTTTCTTCATTAGTTTTGCTTTGGAACTGCCAAGCTAAAAAACGCACGTCATGGAAGAAAATGTACATTGTTTAACTATCTACATGCCAAATCATTGCACACTTGCCTCAAGTAGGGGTAATTTATATTGTAATCTCTAAAAAACTTGCAAATATGGTTTCTATAACTTTCACCTACTATACAAATGGAACGGAATAACTAAAACCAGTAGCAGCCATCATGAACCCTGAATTGTCAATGTAATTTTGTCCATTTGTATTAATACCTGTATACACACTCACCTCAGGCCACATCTAATTCAGTAATCTGGAATAGACTTGCTGCTGTGATTTCTGACATTATATCTGTTTAGGCATTGTAGCTCCAGGTCAAATAAGCAAATTTGAGCCACCAAACAAGGCGTGGCTTTTTGGAACATTAAAATTTGTATAGCAGTGTTGCAGAAAAGCCTCTATATTTGTCTATACTATAACTTGGTAACTTTCCATTCATGATCTACATGGGTTTTTACATGAGATGAAAGTTTTCAAAGGCAAGTTAGTCCCAACCAAATAAGCACTATTGATCAAAGCAAAGTAACAGAAACAGTGATTTGCTTTCTAGGGAATTCTCCTATTTCATCAATTTATTCCATTTTGGTCTCTAAGCTTTCTAAACAGACATCTATCGTTGGCACCATAGCTTTCACATAAGCATCGAAAAGGACTACTTTAACACAGATCTTTCCCACCACAGAGTCTTTTAATGAGGAAAAAAGAATGTAATGATGCAATAAAAAGCATCATTAAATGCCCCTTCATTTGATCTGCATTGCATTTAAACTGGCCGATGGCGTCAGCAGCCACTTTCTAGACAAAATCATAACTGGTGTGTTAGTGTGTATGGTGTGCATTTGGCAGCAGGTGTATAGTTCACAAATTTCTATGCCTAATTTCCCCCAGTCATTTTACTGTATCATGTTATGCAAGGTAATTACACATTTGATGACCCATTTATAATACTTTATTGCCCTTTTTAGCATATTCTCTTAATATGATGAGGATCAAAGTCCAGTAATATTGTACTCATTTCATTTGTTTGAACTTAAACAGAGAACCCCAAAGCTTACTGATTTCATCAGTGAAGTATGTTTAAATACCAGACAACTGCATCCATGAAACATATCACTTAAACCAATGTAAACAGTCTTCTTTTCAAAGCAGTTTTACTCATACCCATATATATGCATTTGCGGTCATAACAAAACCTTCTACATACGAAATGGCCCCTATAGAGATGGACAAAATATGCCACTTTCATATACAAAGCCTCAAAAAAAATATGTACACTTTGACCATTGGTAAACTTTGAAGGTATGATTACTTCAAACTGATGGTTAATTGTTTGGAGAAACTGTGGAGTCCAGTTATAACCAGACTGTAAAGCTGTTCTATAAAGCACAAAGGTAAAACCATCTAAGGCAGTCTTTCTTACAGTGAGGTTGGTGAGCTTGTCATGGAAGTATTTGCATTATGGCTGCAAACCTGCAAAAAGAATTATCCAAACAATAAAAATCTGTCACCTTTTGAAAGAATGTGTTTAAAATAGTTTGACATTTTGTTGAGCATTTAAGTATAATACCAATATCCAAATTACTTTTTGAGGCCACAATATTTTAATATAATTCCAGGTAATTCAGGATATTTTGGAGAAACACTGTATGGCAGCCTGGTCACAGAATTCACTTGATAGGATTTGAAAATACTTAAGTATAATTTCTATTGGTCAATTTATTATGAAATGGTTTTACAATAAAACTGGCACATGTGACTTTTGAAATGGTGTAAAAAAAAAAAAGGCAACAAGACAGCAACACGTGGTACCAATTAATCTTCCTAACAAGATACAGACACATCATTGATTAGGGTAGCTGGTTGTTTAAGATGTTTTTATGTAGTGAATTTTAGAACTACCAAGAAATATCCTTCACAGCCAGTAGTATATAGAGAAAAGAGGAAACTTCAAGATTTTTTTTAAGCAGCATGTTTAAAGGAACATTAGCTGTGCACTTTGCAGAATAGAGGAGGAAAAAGGGGTCCCGGTCTTCCCCAGCATGATGTCTAATTCAGAAATTTAGCAGCATGAGGCAACATTGTATAGCTTGTAGAGAAAAATGTGTCCAGGATGATTTACACACATCAGAGGTGACTTGCCTGGCTCTATATTGTTGGTGTTTAATTAAGTTAGGCTTAGTACCCTCAAAGTTTAGCAACTTGTTTGTTTAATTGTTGGTTTTGGACAAAGGGTTTTAAATGAAGGTTTTCCCATAGTAATAATGTCATTATATTTAAAAAGGCTTTGCCTTTTTTGGAATGGAGATATTTGTACCTACTTATGCTACACTCTCTTGAAAATACATTTTCCCAAATTGTTCCATATGAAAATTGCTAAAGAGTTTAAATTAAGTGGTTCTATTTAAGGGTTCTTCACATTTGCACTTGACAAAATTGTGCTTTTAAAGGCTAGCTTCGATTCAAATAACCTTTTTTGGCACCTTTAATTTTAAAAGTGTAAGTGGCAATACAATGCATATAATTAGTGCTACAGAATTGACACTAAAGGGTTTCTGCTTGAGTGTTATGCGGGAACTGCTTTCATTCCTCAGTTCCCGAAGACATAGAGCAGATACACATACTTTTGCCTTTTTGGGCTCCAAATGTCAACAATAAATACATCATCCTCGCTTTAACAACAGTAGTACTATGATCTGGGAAAAGTTTCTAGCAATGACGCACACGTAGGCTATATGGAGGTCAAATGAGACAATAGGTTTGTTTAGTTCAGCTAACACACATAATGTACAGTTACCCCAATTAACATGAAAAAGAGTTTGTCATGACACCTCAGCGAGTTCAGCTGAGTGTTTTGTCCTTGTGGTGAGAGAGCAGAAATGTACATGGGTGATAATGTTACAGCCCTTCACCACCATGACTTCAGAATTGTTCCTACTAGAATAAAAATCCTCACCAGTTTGATCTGAACATCCAAGGGAGCAAAGTTTCGACTGGGTAAACACTGTATGCTCCGCAGAGTGATGCCCGTTGGAGCTGTGGTCTGTGTCTGAGAGGTCTGACCTTGGCCTGTGCTGACTACCTGTGGAATGTGTTTCCTTGAACATTCCATTATCATTACCTGGAATGGGACTGTGCCTGGGACTGTGGTTCAGCACATTGCCATTTGCAAAAGTGCCAAATGAGGAATCCACAACACTGATGCCTACTGAGGTAGTGGTGTTTCCGACAGCCATGCTGCCACTGCGCAGCCTGTCGCGCTGTCTGAGAAAGTGCTGCTGGATGATCCTGCGAAAAGTGTGTCTGAAGTCCCGGATCCGGTAGGCATAAATGAACGGGTTCACCACTGAGTTTGCGTGTGAAAGGATGATGGCCAGGTACATTATCCAGACCGGTGGGCGGGCACATTTGGGACAGAACAGTGTAAAGCAGTTGATAATGTGCAAAGGCAACCAGCACAGAGCAAAGAGGCCCACTATTATGGCCAGAGACTTGGCTGCATGGACCTCCCGCTGCAGTGTGGTGCGGGTTGAGGAGCCGTCGCTGTGAATATGCCCATGAGACAGCTTCTGCTCCATTTGCCGCAGCTGGTGGCGGGCAGCCATAAATATACGTGCATAGATGACCAGCATGGCTAACAGTGGCATAAGGACACAGCCAAAAAAATTGAAGTAAACCATGTAGCCCATGGTGACCACTTTCTCAAACAGGCACTCCGTCATGCCAGTGGGACAAGAGTTGTTGGTGATGTTTGTGGTCCGCATGTTCCAGCCGAGCATGGGAGTCAGGCCGATGATCACTGACAGAATCCAGCACACCGCAATGATTCCTTTGGCTCTCTGGCTTGTCACAAGGCTGTTGTACCTGATAAAGATGCACACACACACACACACACAAACACACACACACACACACACACACACACACACACACACAAAGAAGTAAAGAGGAATTCAGAGACACTGTCGCTGACCAGCATTCCTAATTTGGTTACACACTGAAACACTATCTCACAAAACATGTTTGTTTTGGTTCACAGCATGAAATCAACTTCCTGACAAAGGAAGTTCATGATGTGCCTCATATGCTATCAAAACATGTATAGTACATTGCTAATGAGAAGGTAGAAGAACACACACTTCACTTACTAAGATGCCTTCCACAGGTCCTAGGAAAAGCCATTGTTTGAGAGATAGGTGGTCTAATTCAGCAGAACAATGTACCAAAGTTGTAGGATATGCCCAAAGAATGCATTTCCTACCAAATCTGAAACTCGTGTAGTCTCGAGAGACTGGGGCCATTCTTTTTTATTCATAACCACTCATATGACTTTATGTTCTATGTATATCCAAAGCACATACTCACACTGCATCATTACATTTATGGCATTTATCAGACGCTTTTATCCAAAGGGACTTCCAATCTCTAACTACAGGGGGCAGTCTCCCTGGAGCAACTTGGGGTTAAGGGTCTTGCTCAGGGACCCAGTGGTGGTGCTGAAGGTAGGATTCGAACCTGTGTCCTCTTGGTCTGGAGGCAAGTATCCTACCCACTGAGCTACCGCCACCCCTCATTAGTTCTTATGAGTAGTAGTGAATGCTATTTTAGCATTGTATAAGTGTGTGTGTGTGTGTGTGTGTGTGTGTGTGTGTGTGTGTGTGTGTGTGTGTGTGTGCACATGGACACCCATGATGCAAAGGTCTTAGCAAACATTATATTTAAAACCTGTTTAGTTGAGCAGTATATGCTTTCAAAAGCTAATATTAGAATATATACAAAATATTAATACAGCAAATAGTGATTTAATATATGTCTATGTGTTTGCTTAACAATTCCCAGACTTCTCCTCTTGGAATTCTAATATTACACTATATTTCTTATCAAAGACCTCAAATACCTCAATACTTCATTAGATTAAGTCAGGAACTGCTGATGAATTTTCACAAATCCAACCAAAGGCCAGACGCATTGAGGAGAAATCTGATCATTTGTGATAAAATGCAAACATACATGGTACACTGAATAAAGGCTCTGTAGAACAGTCATTGATGCATGCACAGACAATATGTCATAATTAATCACAGTTTAAAAAGTAGCTTCCACATGTTTTTTTTCTTGCCAATGAAATTAAATAAAAATGAAATGAAATCTCAAATAAAAACTAAATTCTCTTTCTAACTAATTCAGCTACATGTACATTAAATAAAAGAGTATAATATTGAATTTGTATATCCAGAGGGCACCCTTTTGATTGATTTACCATTCTCTGCAATCCTAAGATTATTGCTTTTGTGAAGATCACACATTTTATTTTCTGAGCATTTTAATCCAATTTTAAACTCAGCAGATTATGTACATTGATGTACGTTGGTCTGGGTAAGAACGTCAGCCAAATGCCGTAAATGTAAATGTAAATGTAATTCAGCATGTGTTTTTGCATGAATGTCCTAACCCAAGTGATTTATAAAGATAGAAAAGAGAACAGTCCCAATATGGAACCCTGGGGGACACCTTTAGTTATCTCAGGAAAATCTGATCTGTGGCCCTTGGCATAGACACACTGCATTCAATCTACAAATCTTGTAACAGCATTTTGACCAAGGATAACATTCCTGGGTTTGTTCAATAACAATTCATGGTCCACTGAAACAAATAACTTTGGTATTTCCTCAAATCAGTTTGTCACCAAGGCACCAATAAGATTTGTCACAGCCAAGGCAGCAGTAATAGATCTGTGCATTTCTAGTATAAGTTCTTGAATTTCTTATAGTATAAATTGTGTAAACAGCAAATTTACCTGGGATTCAAGGATCTTGGCCAAGATTGAAAGTTATTTTTTTTTTAACATTGATATCTCTTTACCTTTAAGTAGTGGAAGAAAATAAGCAGCTTTTCAATCTTTTTGTATGGATTTTTAAACAGATAAAGATTTAATTATTAAAGACAATCCAATCAGTATTGGAGTTTGAAAAACTAGCTTATTTCACAAATTATGAGAACTAGGGACTGTAACTACCACTAATCCTAAACTTCTAAATGGGAATATGTTTATTAGACATTGTCAGAAAACCATAAAGAAAATGTCCCTATGGTAATGGGGGTATTTTGTTCTAGTATCATGCCATTGGTAGTTTATTGTGTGCTTAGTGTGTTATGATCTTTTTCCATGCATAATGTATACCAACTAGAATTAGGTGTGTCTGTAACACCTGCTGTTTATATGAGGCAAGAGTCAGTTATTAGAAAATAACACCATTATCATCACGCCCCCTTTCATTTTAATAAGCGCATAATACATCCAGCTCTGCAGCATGTATCAGACTCCCAAATGGTGTCTGATAAAGGAGGGAGGTCTAGTGGCAATTGTTCAAGTAATCCAGGGACTCAAATCTTACAGAGGACAGTAGAGCAGAGCACTTCATTAAAGCCGACAGACTTACAGGGGCTCCAGAGCTACAAATACTCACAATTGCTGAACCACAGAGCCCCATGCCTTTATGCAATCAACACCTGTTGGAGCTTTTCTGCTGCACATACGTCAGCAGAGCAGTCAGGACTGCATAATGAGCCAAATCCTGCATGATTTACCAAAGAGTTGAAAGCCAGTGGCTGGTGTTATCAGAACCTTCTGACAACTTTTTGTAAAATTTTTTATAACAATATACAGCATGGCGATAGTTAATTACAGTATTGCACACATGCAAGGAGAAGATAATAAAAGCACTGCCACTGTTATTTTATCCGTAGCAGTTTTTGAAACGTTTGTGTACTTGTTGCACAGTAACTGAGGGGAAAAATGAGTTATTGCAGACAGAGGAAGCCAAAGTGTACTGTATAAGGCAGTGTGCATGAGCTCTACAACCTTCCAAAGTAAATCATAATTTGGCTATTTATCAGTTAAAGTAATGAAATGCCTTTGCAAAGCAAACAAACTTGCTGTAGAGAAAATACATAAAAACAAATCATTATCTCATTTACTAGACCACAGTCCATCTGTGTTTTATTTCCATGTTTGTTTTACTGCAGTGTAGACATTTAAATGGAAAATAAAGCCAATCAGGTGTGACGATCAGAGGTACTGCCCACTATCAGCCAATATCAATGAGGTAGTACTGATGACTGCAAGAGCAATGCATGCAAAACTGTGAAACAGCATGGAATACGCACAGAATCAAGCATGCAAATACTAACGTAAATGTGAACATGAGTTGTTGGTGATGTTTGAACACACACAGAAGCATCAAAACACTTGGGCAATGCCCATTATCCTAAATCTCTGACCTTGTTTTATTCAGATACAGCTCTTGAGGAAAATCAAGGCGTCATTTCAAATCATTGGGATTTTACCTAATGAGGTAGGATTCTGGACTTTTTTATATAACAAATTAAAAAATGTGAATAGTTATATTGTAGTGGAACAGTGTACATTCTATTTTGGCCCAAAAGTGAGAACCTTGTTAATTAATTAATTAAAATTAATTACAGTGTTTCAAAACTAATGCAACTGATTCACCACTTTCAGTGATGTATTTTTCAGACATCTGCTGGCCATCTGTGTTCAGCAGGAAAATGTGGCAGCAGAGCGTGGTCTTCCATGGGAAGTGGTACCACAGACTGTCAGTTCCTACTCAACACTTCTTATGATTAGTTACAACAGTATAACATCTAGAGTTCTAGGGTGCTGGTGGTGAGGCAGCACAGCTAATTATTTCACATGTATTTTACATCTAAAGCTACCCCAGGATATTACACAAAGTGGTTGTGAATATGGTGCCTGAGGCTGAGACAGGAAAACATTTTTGTCCTAAAATGTCATCTGTAGAGGTGCTTGAAAGATAAATAATAAAAAAAAAACTGTGCTACAAGTATACTTATTTTTATTCGATGAATTATACAATATAAATTCATTTTTTTAAATCTAAGGTAAATTCAAGAATTTAATTCACTTTTGTGTGCATGTCTAATTGAGAGGAGGAAACCCACACAAAAAACCCACAGCAAGATCTTACCTTACTATTGAATGTATGTTTGTAGGTTCAAATGTTATATTTCAATGTAAATTGTTTATGCAGTTTCTTGATTATCACAGGAATATTCTCGAGATTACTCAGTAACATAATAGACAGTCATAATTGTCACATTGCCCAACCCTACACAGGCCTCTCAGTTTTGATTCCACATTTTATTCTTACCTCAGTGGGATTTTGATGGCAATGTAGCGGTCCACAGCGATGGCGAACAGGCTGAAGATGGAACTCTGTGTAAGCACCAGTACAAAACAGGCAATGAACAGGCAGCCATGGAAGTTGCTGCAGAAGCCTGTGCTGATGGTGATAGCGAAGGGGATGGCCAGGAGCCCCACAGCAATGTCAGCCACAGCCAGGGAGACCACAAAGAAGTTGGTGATGTTTTGCAGGTTGCTGTTGAGGCACACAGCCCAGCAGACCAGCACATTTCCAGCCACGGCCAGCAGCGCGATCAGCAGCTCCAAGGCTATGTAAACCACAGAGACCTTACTCACCATGCTGGCTGAATGGTGTTTGTCATCCGCCTGTGTGAACTCTCAGCAGCACTCATAGCTGGGTCACGGTGCTCCCTGAGATGTGGGTGGCAACCCACCACTTGAACAGGTGGGAGGGTAGTCTGAGGGATGGAGAAAAGTCAACCCCCCTGTCCTCCCTCTGTCCGTCCACACTGTCTTCTTCAGACAGACAAGGCAGGTACTGTAGGTGTGGTGCCAGCTGTTAAGTCACTGCATCAAGCTTCCAAACGGTCTTGTTGTCCAAGTTGATGTATTTGCAATGTGGCCTCTGCTGGTTTTTGCTGACCTCCTTTCACCCCTCCTTTCCGGATCTCAACTATAAACCATAGCAGGCAAATAGACCTTTGGGGAGGGTTGGAGACACTCCAGCAGAAAGTCACTCTGGGGTCCCTAACCCTGCAGACAGAACAATTGCATCACATACTGGAAGATCATCTTCCCTGCTATAGCTACTCTAGGTCAAAAAAGCAATCTGTCTTGGAAACAGAAGGTCAGTTTCCCACAACAGGAATGAAGGAGCATCCAAAGTGCAACAATACAGTTTTATTTTAGGACTGCTTTTGCAAATATTCATGGAATATGTTTGTAACTTTGCAGTTTATCATAAGACCAGGCTGTGTTTCCTCCAGGAAGTGTGCATTTGAACTTGTGCTATTAATGGCTTAAACACTGCAGAACAAGTATTCCTTTGTATCTGCTTTCACGTGAATCTGCTTAGTGTGGCCCCTGTGCTGCTGCTGTTGTTTTTTTTTCTAAAGCGCTTGAAAATGAGTCAGCCTTTCTTATGGAGATAAATTGCACGCATGGTTTTACGCATTACTCAATTATGTCAACATAACAAATAACTGACCTCTTGTAATATGCTCTCCTTTCTCTTTGATTTCAGATGCCAGTCTCAATAAAACAGCGAAAATGGTACACTTTACCTAGTTTACAAGGCAAAGAAGAACAAAGCAAAATAAACAGAAACTGTGATACATTTGTCTCTGGGCTAGGCCCAGTGAGATTATTCTCTAAAATCTATTTCAGGAGGAGTCCTCTATGATTTGGTCATTGGAAACAATTCTGGAGTTCATACAGAGAAATGCTAATATTAGATAAGGTTCTAATCCTCTGACTAACAGTATTTTCTTTTTATAGTACAGTATGACTATTATAAACTGTAGTGCAGTATTTCAGTGTAGACTTCCCTCTGTAGAGGACTTGTAACATTTTCATGTCGTTTCTGTGGTCTGGCCATTTGCCTTAGGGTGTACCATACATTTTCACAGCTTCCTGAGGCTCACGGTGGCTGCATGCACAGTGCAACAGAAAATACGTGTGTTTCAAAGGGACTTTCCAAGTGTTTTCTGTGATAGAACTGATTGTTATGCCTTAACGTGTGGCAGCACCTGAGAGGAAATGTGCTGACCGCATTTCATACAGAGACATAGTGTGCTTTAAGAGACATGCACTGCTCTCGTTTCAAACAACCAGAAACATGTCAGGGGACAGGATGATGCTGTCAGCAATGATAAGCATGTAACAAGACAGAATGACTGTTCCACAGAGCTGCCAATCAACTTTAAGATGTAGGCTTCATTCAGAGAGGAAGATTGAAGCTCAAAAACAAACTAAATGGCAAAAAAGCCCAAAACAAAAAAAAAAATTTCACTAACCCCAGAAGTACTCTAAAGTTTGGGGTTCTGGTGTTACAGAGCTAACGTTGCAAACAAATACTAGAAATCAATAACCACCCAAATCCTTTCCATAAACACATCGAGTTAATAAGATGGAAGCCTATTTTGAACTACACACATACCCTGTCACATTAACTGCACATGATGTTTATGGAAAATATTGACACTGCTGATGCTGCTACTGACATGTATACATGTATCTTGAAATTGGTTACACAAAAAGAAAAAGAATGAAAGAAACTGAAATAGGACTGTTTAAATAAGTATAGCAAGAGTTTCAAACGTTTATAGAAACTGGAAAATGCAAAATGCCTGAGAAAAGCAAAGGTAACAAAGGTTAACAAGGTTAATGAAAAAGCAGCAAATACAGATTAATTAAAGTTAAAAAGACACTGAGCATGCTGTTGGAAAAGGGAAAGTGATAAAATAAGCAAAACACTGGTCATAAGCAAAAACAAAACAAGAACTTAGCATAACAGGAACAGGAAACAAAAAATTACATTACAGAATAGAATAGAATATAACCGAAATTGGCATCAGAAAACAAAATAAAATAGAATAAAATAGAATAGAATCGAGCAGAGTACAATAGAACAAAACAGAAATGAACATAATACAATGGCACATTATAGTCCATCAATTACGTCTCAGGCGTCTATATAACTGCACTGATCAGTTAAAACTGTAATGAAATGTAATGAAATAAAACGGCGAGGTCTGACGTACTTTTACTTTAAACCATAATGAACACGAGACCCTAAAAACACACTGAGACACTGAACAGTCCTGCTGTTCATCCAAGACTCCGGATTACAGCTGAGCTTTCAGCTTTCAGCGTGTAAATGAAGCTGAGAGGTTAACACACAGCACTTACCCCTGCTCTGGTGAACACCTGAATGGTGTTCGAGACACGCTCCGGATACACATTCAGCTTAAATCTGCCTTGCACTCCCAGGAGCGTTCTCATGGCCAATTAATGCATGAATAATGTAAAAAAAAACATCATTGCAGTTTTATACACGTTTCGAAACTGGAGATGGACTACAACACAACTTTCAAATCACATACACAGCGTTTAAGATGTTAAACCAGCAGTAGTACATACCTCGATGGTGGCTCTTTAGCATCCTAAGCAGAATTTTTAAAAGAAAAAAGTGTATTTTAACGCTGTTCATGGTGATTTCCCATCGTCTGAACCAATAAGTTGTAAATTTTCTGCAATTCAGTTTAGAAGAGTGTGCAAAACAGCCTCAGGAGCAGCTCGGGTTTATTTCTAAGTTTCTAAGCTCTGAGAGTCTGAGGCTCTATGCCTGGTGTGACTTCGCTTCTCGTGCTTCACGATTGGACAGCCCTCCCGCCCGCCCAACTCAGCACAACACACTCCAATCTACAGCCGGAGGGTCGCGCACGTCAACCTGAGGATCGTGCACGACTTTCCAGTTTGTACCCATCACTCAATAGGACTTTGATCCTGTTCATCGATTAGATGATGGATCCCCAGTATCTAATTTTGATTACTCATTATTATATGCACGTGCATCACGCATACTGCCATGTCTTTATGGAGCTCGCTTTGTGCAACGAGTACAGTCATGCTGGAATAGAAAAGGGGTTTCCCCTCAAACTGTGTCCATAAAGTTGAAAGCGTCGTCCGAAATGTGTTGGTATGCTGAAGCATTAACATCGCTCTTCATTGGAAGTAAGGGACCTAAATACAACCCTGAAAAACACTTGTGTCCATATTGTGCAAGTGAGGAAAATTCTGCTACAACAATTACTAGTAGTCATCATTAATACCAAAAACAGCATATCCCCGAGATGCGCTCAGAGTCAGCTGCATGCAGCATTAAAAGAGCCACAGGCAGTCAGAAAGCCAGAAATCAAGTTCCACATTCAGGAAAGCCACCAAGAGGAACCAACTTCCTAAACTTCACTAAAACCACTCACACATTAAAACACATTATGAGGACATCTTTAATATAGTACCTCAGTTTATCAATTAGGCATACAAAAGGAAACACACACTGTAATAACATTTAAAAACTTCAGCTGTTGTTCACTCTAGTCACCGGGAGGTCAGTTTGCTTTGGATCGAGAGCCCAGTGTGGCTGATGACCCCTAGTGATGCAGTTGTTTTGGTTGCACATGTCCTTGGATTTAGCCATACACTCATTCATCTACAGATGTGGTGGGAGTCGTCCAGTTTTCATTTGATACATACAATCAAATAAATGAATATGCACATAAACTAATTGTCAGAGTTATTTTTTGTGTTGGATTTACAAGTCTAGGGTTGATCACGGATCCCTTAACTGACAAGGAGATGATGTGTTGGACACAAGGTATCAGTGAATGATGTGGAAAAAAGTGCAAAGCGTACTTATGGTGAAGCTGGAACAACAGTATCGGGTCCCATTCACATGTATGGCTACTGACCCTCGCTTAGGAAAGTGAAAAAAAAATAGTAGACTATGATACCAAGAGAAGAATGTATTCCAGGAGGTAAAATCCTGAGGTAAAAAACTGCAAGAGCTGTGAGGTTTTAAGGATTAAGATTATTTATTGGCTCTTTAACATAAGACTGGCCTGTTTCTCTGTCAGGGAAATGAGTGATGACTGTAGCTGCTACTATAACATGATCAAAAGTCTTGTTTACACAAAATGTACACATTCCAAGTGATAAACAGCAGCTTTGTCATAGGTAAACAAATGTTCTCCTCAGATGGTAAAATAGCCTCTTTTTTTATCCAAGCTCAACAAAGTTCTCAGCCTATGGAATAAACTACAGGCTATGCCCTTTAATTAAATATTTGATTTAAATTGTATATGCAGTTAAAATTCTGCACTGTACAATTTAAACAATGAACCCCTTGCTATGGGTCTCAACTTATTTTCTTAATAACAAATTTTAGTTTCTGACAGTATCAATGTAAGGGATAAAAGAGCTTCTTGATAACAGTACTTAAGGCAGTGCAGCACAATGCAAGTAGAACTTCCTGGAAAAAAACTGCACACTCTATGTTCAAAATGTTTATTTTACTCTGGGGTTTATATTTGCACAGAGGTATAATTTAGATTGAGCCCCACAAAGGGGAGCCATATAATGCTTTCAGAAAAATACAAGAGGAGGGGTGAGGTTTCACATTATAATGTAGCATACATTCGGTCCTATTTGTGCTTTAATATCAGTAAGAAAAGTCAGCTATATTGTGCAGCAGGAGTCATGGTTCTGACTACAGTCAGAAAGCGTATTCAGTACTTCTGCTGGTTAGATACACCATGTGAGCCACATATTATTTTAGGTAGCAGTGAGATACTAACAAAGGGTACAGGATAAAACAGATTAGGTTCCTTTTTCAAGTTAGCAAGGTTTCTATCCTGCTGATTCTTGGACCTCTTTCAGATTTGCATACAAAATGAGGAAATGTAAAGAGAATGAAAATCAATAATGTGATCGATTATTAAAACAACTTAAAAAAAAAAATAGTGTAAGATTACATACAGCTGCCAGTCCAAAGAGGAGAAACAATAGCTTATAGGGAAAACACAAAAATGTACCTGCCTTGGATCATTTACAGAAAAGTCCTGCATGAGAACAGAGAAGGAATGAGGGGAAAAAAAAGAAGCTGTTTCACTGAGCATAAAGTGAATGTGTAAGCACACAGCATGTAATTAAAAAAAAAAAAGCTTTTGTGCCTTTTGTGAAAGGTTATTAAAATCTTTAAAACCTTATAAAAAAAAGAACAGTGGAAAGGGGGTGGACTAACATCCAGTTCAGTCAGAACAAAATGCAGAATCACTGCATCTCATTTTCTTAGGAATCCTCAAGCTGAAGGAAAGCAGCGGAGCAACTTTGCTGGTGTGCAGGCACCAACACAGGCATCATCAAGAAAATTCAGGGATTCAGGTCTCAAAATACTTGTAGATGGATGTTACATAGGTCATCACACTCTGCCAGTCTGGTCTTTCTGTGTGCACCATCTCACCAATGTCCTGAGAGAAAGATAAAGAGACACCAAAGAAAGAATGAAATTAAGAAAAGTTGAAAACGAAAGTGCACCAGGCAGAGAGATGATTTATCAAAAAGGAAGAAAGTTTGAAGATAAAAGATAGACAGACAGATAGAGACAAATGTTGGAGAAATGAACGTAAAAGAAAGAAAGTTTGAAAACAGTCAGGGAGGATGAGAAACAGAAAGAGAGAGATGAAAGAAAATAGAAAAAAAATAACAATAAAGCATGAACAGCAGAACTGCACTTTGATGACCACAACTGTATCAGATATTTTAACCATGCACTTCCAGTCAGAAGGCTGCTCTCACTGGTTAAATTGCTGCATTGAAACTGCTGCTTTTCATATTTGTTCTCCAGATCATCAAATAAAGTGATGTTTACATGGCATGTCATTAGCCTTTCCCCGTTATTAGGTGTTGCATGTAATGAGGGGATAGAGGCAGACCTCATACTCTTAGATCCAATTAAAGTGTTTGCTTTGAACTCACCAGTGTAGACTTAATTCCCACACTCTCAGCTGCTTGAAATGCCAACGTAAAATTCTGCCTCTGGGAAAGAAACACAACATAAAACAGTCATCTTAAAGCATCATTTCTGATTTTGTACATGTGTGTGCTGTGTGCTTGCGAAGAACAAGTTATCAGACCTTATCCTGACTGTTGAGCTCCTGGTATGGGATATGAGCAGGTAGATAGGTGTGGAGAACGGCACAGAAAGCCAAACCATCATTCCAGCTGCTGCTGAAATTGGTAATGTCAATGTTCTGAGGAAAGAAAAAACAACAATGCCTTTGTCAGGTCACAAAGAATCTGGCCCATATTAGTGTTCATAGCCTCCAGTATCACCCATTTCTATTTTCTCAAGTC
The DNA here is from genome assembly GCA_037974605.1 of Nannopetersius ansorgii. NCBI lineage: Eukaryota > Metazoa > Chordata > Actinopteri > Characiformes > Alestidae > Nannopetersius > Nannopetersius ansorgii. Next base: position 8,273,563 of record JBBPDE010000021.1, on the reverse strand, counting down.
TGCTTGTTAGTGGCAATGGTGGATTGTCATTTCTATAAGAATAACTTCCGCCACCTGTAGTTTTTGAGGCTTTAGTTAGAAGAGCAAGAGAGAGTGTAGGGCTGCAACAACTAATCGATAAAATCGATAATTATCGATAATGAAATTCGTTGTCAACGAATTCCGTTATCGATTAGTTGGGCTGCTCACGTTACTGAGGAGCGCGACAACTAGATGCACAAATACACAAAGATACACACAGATACGGCCGCTTGCAATGGAGGTTACAGAAGCGTCTGCAGGAAAAAGCGTGCGCCAAAAGTCCTCCAAGGTATGGGAGCAATTTACATTAAACGCCCCTAAGAAGACGGTAACCTCGCTATGCAAGACCGAGCT
>JBBPDE010000021.1:8226098-8250177 GCA_037974605.1 Nannopetersius ansorgii | reverse complement strand
AGTTGTGGAATTCTTAAGCACTGATGTACGTCGCTCTGGATAAGAGCGTCAGCTAAATGCCGTAAATGTAAATGTCTAGCAGACATTATCTTACATTATCTTACAAGTCCCTCTTACATAAAATTGTGAGAATCGAATTGTGTTTCTGTTGCAGACCAGAGGTGGCACTAACATAGGTGTCACCTCTTTAACACTTTCACCATGGGACCTGGATACATTTCTTGTGGGCTCTGAGGGGGGCATGGTGCTCAAATGCTCTTTTAGCAGTCAAACAGTAGCAGCAGTGCCCCCTGATGGCGAGAGTGTGACACTGCGCTCTCCCACACAGTTCTCTTTTGCACAAAGAAGCGGCCCAATACATTCACTCCACTTCTCCCCATTCCATAGGTAAGCTTTGTTTTGAGAGATACAAAACAATATTATTGTGTTGAATTAGTAAAACATCTCTTTTAAATGTCCAAACTTATTTTGATTTTTCCTGATGGTCTAGAAACCTGTTTGTTAGTGTTGGGACAGATGGCTTGGCCCATATTCACAGTACACTGCAGCCCAGACCCCTGCTGGCCCTGAGAGTTTCTGATTCTTATGCTTTTGGAGTGCGATGGTCACCTGTGCGCCCTCTAGTTTTTGCTTCAGTCACTGGACAAGGTAGGTCTTCTTGGATTTTACTGTCTTCATATTCAATAAAGTACAGAATCCTGCAACATTCATTGACTCCACTCTACTTGTTAAATGATACTTGTTTAATAGAATTACTTATGTATTTTTTTTTCTATTTATGTATAAACATAACCTGTTGAAAGGAATTACTCATTGTTTGCACAGGTTTGGTGCAGATATTCGATTTGGGCCGGAGATCACTCAGGCCTTCAGTCACCATTGACCAGAACACTGGAGGACAGCCAACATATTGTCTGGAGTTCAGCCCCCAGCAACTACTGGCAGTGGGCAACGCAGATGGAACAGTCAACATTTGGCAGTTGAGCGCAGAATTAACAGAGCAGGGCTCTAGGGAGACTGCACTACTGGAGCAGCTGGCAAATGAGGTGGCAGAGTGAGATTTAGAATGTATAATTAACCATGAATATAACTTTTCTGATTTAATAAAAGTACTATATAAAAACTAAGATTTCTTTTCCTGAGTAAATTAACCTTACTTTATTGCTATATTTTGTCATGACTCCTTCATTGTAATAAATGACAGATTTGACCGCTCCCACGCCCGCCAACACAACCACACAAAACAAGATCACCAGTTCTAACCAGTTGCGTTTATTAATGCACACTGCAGAATTACGCATGGTGGAGTAGCATATCATCTCTATAGGTTGCTTAAAATCAAGCGAAGCACTAAAACAGGTAAAACACCCACAATAAAATTGCAGACAAATCCACTACACTAGTGTCAGTGAAGCACAAAGAGAAGTGTGAGATAAATAGTTAAGAGTAAGGTTGATACCTAGATAGAGATACAGGGTGCTATAGAGAATTCTAACGTCACATTCATGCAGTTGAGCTCGGCAATCTTGTAAAGGGAAAACGCATCCCGATTGGTCACTGGCAGGCAAAGGGCTGGGAGATCAGTTGACGAAAAGCGAGCGAGTGAATTCCACAAAGTCAAAGGCTGATGGGAGCTCACGGCCCTTGCTGTCCAGGTAGGGCTTCATATGGGAAATGCAGTAGTCTGCTTGCTCCTTTGTCAGGTTCTGCAAAGGGTGAAATGGGATATTACCATAAACAACTGCATTTAATCCACTTGTCCATTATTACTGTTCCTTTATAATTTGCAACTATGCTTGAAAAAACCCTGTTTCCTACCAGTCAAAACGGTAGATGTTTCTACGTACCTGGTAGAGTTCTTCCTTGGTGACGTACGGTTTGTTCTCGGCACTGAGAGCACGGAATGCACTCTCAATCTCCTCACTTGATTTCACATTCTCTGTCTCGCGGCTGATCATGAATGCCATGTACTCTTGCAGGGACACATTGCCATCCCTATAAGTATATAGCATAAAATAATGATTAGCCGAGTTGACTTTTAAGGGGGTCAAGATTATCCTTTTTCACTCAAGAAAGATGCTAACCTATTAGGATCGACTGTGTCAAGAATGGACTCAAACTCTGGGTCCGGTTCTCCTTCCTCCACCATGGGCAAGTCGTAACCCAAAGAGCGCAAGCAAGATTTGAATTCCTGGTGGTTCAAGCGACCTGATTTCTCTTTGTCGAAGTGTCTGAAACAAAAAATTGTATATTGTTATATCTAATAGCGCTGTATCACAAATGGGTCAAATAACTGATGGCCTAAACAGTCACTTTGTGCTTTTGATTTAGAATTACTCACTTGAACATCATGCTGAACTCCTTTAGGGCCTCCTCTGTTACTCCTGTAGTGTTTCTGGAGAATAATTATCAATAATTAGTCAACACTGGCTGCTACTGCACCTCAAGACAGAGGAGTGAAAATATCTGAATGTAACCATTTGAATACTGCACAAATATTCAAATTAAATGCTTAGATGTAGTTAAATATGACTTTTCCCAGCTGAATGGATTTGTCTTAATGTTAAATTATCAGTTCATGTTTGTATCTGGGCTTGTCTTGCCTTCTGTAACTGATCAACATGCTAGGAGGTCAGCATGTAAATCAGTTACAGCTGATAAGTTGCACGTTGAACCGAAACGACTTTTTTTCGGGTCCAGATGCATGACGAATTGACACCGGTTTGTTAAGGGAATCTTCAAATTAAAGCTGGCAGTCTGAACTTAAAACTTTGTAGTTACTGCCTGATTCGTCTATATTATTGTTGATGAGTCTATATGAATTTTCTTGGAAGCGTGTGCGTTGTGATATGCATATCAGACCTGGCCTGGATCTGTTGTTCCAGGTTGTGTTGCATCCTCATGCCTAGCTGGTCCAACTGGTCCCATTGCTGGGCCAGGCCCACTGTGCTGTGCTCCGTGTATTTGTTGTCCAGGATCAGTGCCTCCTCCATGGCTGCTCCCAGATCCTCAATTTTCTTAAGCTGGCTGCGCATGGCACGGATCTCCTGATGCTTGCGCTGTACAGGCACAGCCACAGGTAGGTAAGAATAGAGAACAGCACATATAAACAACTGTGGTCAAAACGGCTTTTGTGCCAATTAGTATGTAGACAGCTGATGCAGAAAATTAGATAAATGTAGATAAATGAAACCTGTCATGGTGGTAATTAGTAAGTTGGCAAGCAACATATTTTTAATTTATTTGTTTAATCTCTGTTTTATCGCTGATTTTGTAAAATTGTTTGAGTTGTATATGCACATTGCTTTGGTTTGTGCATACACTATACTATACCAAACTAGCTTATTGCCCCCACTGTTTTGTACACATAATTGAGCTTTGAATAAATTAAAAATAAACAGTGTTACTGTTTTTGTTGCCTGTTGATTTAAAAGTAACTGACAGTGAATAAAAAAATTGTCATACAATAACAATAATATTAATCAATAAACATTCAAGATGAACCACTAACAAAAAGCACAAAATTATTTTTGTATTTTACCTTTGTAGCCTCCAGTTGAGATTCTAGAGTTCCAGACTCTTCCACCATACAGGATCTGCCCACAAAAACCAGTCAGAACAAACCAAGTGCAGGAAAACATGACATGCAACTTTTAGCAAAGTCATCACACACATTCCACTACATCACTAACTACTCACTTCAAACCCAACAAAATCTGTGAAGTGGTAACACCCATACTGTTTTTAAATAGATGGAAGGAAAAGATTATGCTTTATCAAAGGTTTCTGTGAAAGAGAGCAAAGCTATTAAAATATTTACACCATCATATTTAGTGTTGGCACACTCTGAAACCACTGCAGTGACCAATATGTGTTTTGTTTGTCTGTAAATACTAGGAATCTGTTAAACACCAAGGAAGAAAACAAGGTTGAGTGATATCAAGTCCTATATCACCTGATGATATGTTTTATTAATAATATTTTTCCTATAATAGCCATGTAACACGAAGACTTACCAATATTTATTTTATAACAAAAAGCCAACTACACACTATAAGCCATTCGAGAATGCACCCAGAATAGCCACTCAATTCATGCTAATCGAGCTCACATCTATGGTAACCATGCTAGATTAGGGTCACTGCCAGCAGGGTTAGAAACTGCCTTGTTCTACATGGTCATGTTGAACTTCTCCAGTGTTCAAATTAAATTTATAGTAATGGCTCCATGGGAATTGCATGCTTCAGGACTAAATGAATCTGAATATTAGAAAGTGTACAAAAAGGACAAAAATGCATATGTATGGCAGTTCAAATTCAGATCAGGAAAATGGTCAAACAAATCCCCATTTGGAGAGTGTTGTTGCAGTTTCAAGCCCTGAATCTAGTGTTTGGACATATTCACCAAACCAAAAACCTAGAAATAAAAGATGTGAACTAAATACACTCATGAAAACAGTGCTGGAGTGTAGCCAGGCTCGTAAGATTAGGAAGCTGGAGGGGTCCATCTGCCTGCCTCACGGCCACATTGCAGTGAATGTTAGTAGAGGAAACTGATCACACGCAGAGCCCAAATGGTGGTTTGGGTGCATGGAAAGACAACCCAATGTGGCATAAAAAGAGGAGTGGGACCAGATGGAAACACCAGAAAAATGGAAAAACCTTCCAGAAAGATCATCATCGACTTCATACTGATAGACATGGATAACCCGCCGATAGGCTATGCTATTCAGAGAGGAGGAGCACAGAGAGAGGATGGAATGGGGGGAAAAAGCATAAACAAGGCAGACATTTGGAAACAGACAAAATAACATGAAGTAAGGAAAACTCAAACATGAGGGAAACATAAGGAAAGATATACAGTGGATTATAATATTAATAGAATATCTCGTCACCAAAGCCATTAAGTCGCTGTCAATCTAGAAGAAACGGTAAACCCTTTTACTGTCTAAATTTACACAAGTGCCATCCTTGTGTTCATAGTTGGATGTTACATAGATATAGACCTATCTACATTCACTTAACAAGGACTCACATACTGAATATTTAGCACACACAAACACACAAAGATATTGAATAAAAATGATATTAACCCATCCAGAAGATATGTCCTGATTAGCAAAGTGATTCCAAGCATCAGGAGTAGCAGCAAGAGAGCAGGAAAAGGGGAAAAAGAAAACATACAACAGTTAAATCATTGAGTGGTGACATCATCGCCACTACTCAATACCAACATGAAGGCACATATAAATAGAGATGCACTATGAAGCCCATTCGTGCTTACAAAATCTCCACAGAACATATATGCGGTTGTGTTAAAGCTTGTGATTTAAATGCCTTTCCCACCCACCACAAGATATACACAAAATACAGAACAGCATGCACTGATTTTAAAGCATTTTAAAGGAAGTGTCTGTGCATAAAACGGTGATAAACATGGACATCCAAGCAGTAGTAATGAAAGTTCAATTAAATTTCTAGAACTGTGCAGTAGAAACACGTTAAGCATATTTAAATGAACGCTACACATCTAGAAGTGCCTAGAACTCAAGCTACAGCTTCAAAGGGGCTCTCCGATCTTCTTGTACCTGGTTTCCTGCAGCCACTGGTGAAATGCATTAGCATGTTGAGCAAACTCTTGTCTTAGCTTATCGTTCTCTTCCTGCCTCCTCTGCTCCTTCTGCAGCTCCAGCTCACGCTCCTGGATATCACAGCACGCAACTCAGTAAACAAAGTGTCTGTTTTGAATTAGGGCTTCACAAATGCAAATTATGTTACTTATCATTCTTTACAAGCTAGTCTTTACCCATGCCATTTTACTAGTTGGCCTTGATATGTTCAATATAAGGCTCATCATAATCAATGTAATCAGTGCAAATTCTGGTGCAAAATACAATTTTGTGTCTGTGATGCCATCACATCTTTGGCATATTAAGTACATGCAATTAAAGAATGGGAACAAATGTTTTACTGAGACATGTTGCAAAGTGCCTATAGATACAAGCAGCCTAGATAAAGGAGTTCCAACCACTCAGCATTCACACCACCAGTATACTGATCACCGCCTGATCATCTGGACCTGTTCTTTCACTGGCTCAAGGCTTAAGTTAGTTTCGCTTTGTTATGCTTGAATTATTCATTCGTAGGTCACTGTGGCTGATTATGGGGCTAAGCTAAAATAGTCCTTCAGGAAGCCTGGAAAACTGTTCCTGAAAACTTAAATAATAAATAAATACAAGAACATCTGGCTCGTTGGAAGCAAAATGTGAAAGAAGAGAGGCTCCAAACTTTTGCAAACAAAAATTTATATTTTGTCCCAAAATCTCATACTTAAAGATCCTGAATTAATTAATCCCAACCTTAATGATCTTCTGCAGGTTCCTCCAGGTCTCTTCCAGAGCCTCCATGGTGAACCAGGTGTATGGATTGGACACCACCTGGTAACTTTTGATCTGCCGGTCGAGCTCAGCCAGCTGGTTGAAGTCAGCCTCAGCTGAGCTAAGTGAGGAGCGGAAAGCATCATGGGCCTCCCGAAGTGCCCTGATCTCCTCCAAGGAGTTGCACCTCACTGGGTCAGTTAAATCTTCCTCTGCATTCTCAAACCAGCTGTTGAAAGCAGAAGCCTTCTTGGCAAAGGTCAAGAACAAGTCCTCAACCTAAAAAGGTACAGCAAAGAAGTCAGATTAAGCTTTTTTACTGTGATTTGCGAGAATGCAATATGGACTTAACCTCAGCACCAAAACAACCCTCTTTGTACACTGTGTGCAAAATAATTAAACAAGTGACTATTCTGACATTATTTCTATGCACATTTTCCAACTCTAACACATACACATTTTAATTCTTATAGGATTTAATCATTGTCAGGTGATATGAATATGTGCAGTAAGTGAAGTTAAAAGTTATTAACAGTTTATATCAAAGTGGACCTAACATTTAGGCAGCTTCATTACCCCCCAAAAAAAATGGGGTCCAATACTGAAAATCAAAAATGAACACTAAACTATTCAGACGCAACCACAAGCATTTTTTGAAAGCTTAATCCAAAGACAACTTCCAGTATGGTGCTCCCCACCTTTCTGAAGTGCTCCTGAGCCTCTAGTAGTTTCTTCTTGCGGGCAGCCGAGTTGGACAACAGCTGATTCCAACGTTTCATTAAGGTGGCATGACGTGCCTCGATGGCTTTCGACTGCACGTGTTTGGCTGCCAGGAGTTGGTCCTTCAGGGCCGTGATGTTGGTGATTCCTTCCTGTTGGAATGCCTGAAGACCTGCATCAAATGTTTCCTGGTGAAAAAAAATAAAGAGTAACATCCAACATGATGCAGAATAATCTTTTGGAAAGTCACTAAAATTCATCAGTATACATGTTCATCCCAGTCACAATTTTCTCACTCGTCATACCTGCTTGGTAAGCAGTGTCTGCACTGAAGAAAGGTCACGTCCATAGTCATCGGTTTTTAGGCTGTTCTCTTTCTCACCTAACCGTCAGAAAAAGATATACTATTAATTACTGCAAAATGAACCAAGCTTTAAACAAACTGACATAAATGTAAATGTAATGTAAAACATATGAAGCTTTTCCCACACTCACCAATCCAGGACTCAACCACGTCAGCTTTCCAGTTGAACTGCAGGAAAGCAGAGTTCTCATCCAGTTTTGCTTTCCTCTGGGCTGCAGCTCTTTCCAGCTCAGACACCTTACCACGGAGGGCCTTCATCTTGGCTGTGATGTTGTCAACATGGTGGTTCTCCTGCATTTAAAATGATCAGGAAAGGTCATGCTTAATTTGCATGTTTATAAAAAGTTCTAATTAGACATAAATATTATGGAATTACTGCATCCAATACAGTTTCCATCTAGAGACTAAACTGTACCTTCTTAATGAGCTCATCTCCATTAGAACATACATCGTTCACTCTGTCCCTGTGCACAGTAAAGTCAGTTTCAAATGCCTCATGTTTCTTTAGCAAGCCCTGAAACAACACAAGACAACATTTTAGAAAGTTAGAATGTATTTTATCTTTATTGTGTTTTGTGAAACAAGTTATGTTTACACACCTGCACGGCTGCCAGTGTATCACCATAGTCCTCACTTCCAACCAGGTTCAGCTTCTCATTAATCCAGGCTTCTTCTTCTTCCACATTTGCCACAAACTGCTGATATTCCAGGGACTCTTCAAGCCTCTGACCCCTACATACACACAAACAAATGTGTTCATATTCATTAAGGAATCCTTGAAAGGGAGCTGTAAAATATAATCACATTTCAAGAAACCAGCAAAACAAAGATTTAGGATTTTTTTGTAAAAACTGCAGAGTATGTGTCAGTGTGTACCTGGCAGCAGCCAAATCCTTCAACTCCTTCCAGTGCTCTACAAACTGGGCCAGCCTCTGCTGAATCTCTTCCTGTCCAATGGTGTTGTCATCAGACAGCTTCTTCCCAGTATCTAAAACAGACTAAAGAAAAACAAGCAGTGTTAGCCTTGGCTAATACAAACTAAAGCATCAAACTGGTAGAACCAAATGAAAGCATGGACCTGAATGGCTTACCTGAATGGCTGGCTCATGAGCTCCCAACTCAGCCTCCAGTCTCTTGTGTTTCTTTCTCAGATTCTGTACTCCTGTCAAATCACGTCCATAGTCCTCCGAACTCACTAACAATTTCTTCTCTCTATACATTTGAAAAAGGAGAGTGATTTTGTTTTTTAAAAATATGACTATCAAATAAAGTCATATACACATCTGCAATATGCATACTTGATCCAAGATTCTTCATCATCCAGGTCTCTGAAGAACTGGTGAAGACGATGAGACTCGTTTAGCTTAGCACGACGTCCTGCAGCCATGCTCTTGATTTTGCTGAAGCGACCATTCACAGCATCACGCTTGTCCTTGACCTGAGAGGTGTCAAAGGCATTACTGGCCATCAGGCTATCAGCCTGGCCATTCAGGTCCTTCAAACGGTCCTGGAGAATCACATGAAACCAATGTTAGATCACTGATCATTTTGTCACATGACAAAACACCTGTACTGCTACCCTTGACATTTGCATGGTACTACATGTATCACCTCATGTGCAGAAATATCAGCCTCCAGAAGCTGGTGCTTCTTTAGCAGATTGTTGACCGAAGCCAGATCTTTACCATAATCCTCAGAGGCAAGAAGAGCTTCCACCTGGGAAAGGATTAAAAACAAACGTAAGATAATGTACACTATTAAGCTTAGAACTGGCTTTTACTCCAGTTTGTTAACTTGTAAAGAGGATTCTTTAAAGGGAGGTTAGTACATAAAATTTTTCAGTATCTATGATGGCACTAAAATGATTATGACCTCAGACAGCCAGAAGTCAAAGTCCTTGATGCCAGTGTTGAAGTTCTGCTGCTTATTGGCCTCCTTTAGCTTCTGACTTTTCTCCGCAGATTTGTTCACCAAGAACTGCCATTGCTCATCCAGAGCAACAAGTCGAGACTAAAAACAACAAATACAGCTTGAATAAAACAAATTTACAAATCAAAGACTAAACACACTACTTCCTAAACATGATAATGTCATGATCTATCTTAAGCTGATATGAAAATGTATTTACCTTGACTGCATCCTCACTTCCAGCGCATGCACCTCTTTGGATGAGGGCATTACCCGTATCGATCACTCCACGAATTCGGTCAGCGTTGGCATGAAGCTCGGCTTCAAATGCCTGGTGCTTCTGGTGCTTGCTCTGAAAGCAGCAAAAAAAGATACTGAGTAAGTCCAAAAGAGTTATATATATATACACACACACACACACAAAAAATTTGCAAAAACATAAGTGAAAAAACATGGATGGTGGATGGTGTCAATGCACATTAAAGGCAGTGAATGTGAAATTAATATACCACCAACAACAAAGACATATATTAAACAATCTACTGCAGTTACAACTACATGAAAGACAAAAACAGGACAGATGGAATATTTGATACCTCCCGACAGAGAACAGGCATATGTGGAGAACTTCACAAATAAGAAGCTGGGCTGTTTTACCTCATATTGTTCCATACCCAAAGAGAGACAGAGAGATGTAAGGAAAAAGCAACCACTTGCCAGTGCCTGAGTGTGTACGTGTGCGCACACACTCACGCACACACCCCTCCACTGCATTAGCATTTGGAGCACAGCACATGGCTAACAAATCCTGATGGCTTTTCTGAGCACTTGCTAAAAAAAACACAAAGCAGAATTCCTTCAATCTCTCTGTCTCTTTTAATTTCTTTCAACAACAGACTTTTTTGTACCATTTTCTTAATGTTTTGGAGACCCTACATACATCTGACCCATCAAGGCAAGAACTCAGGTTGGGGCCTACTTGGATTTTAATGCTTATAACAAATCAACTTCAAGAACTGACTGATCACTTCCTTGTTAGGTGCCACTGTTACAAAAATGTTAATTCATTTCACCAGTCATTGGTCATTGTACAGTCACTGTTCGGAACAGATTCTAAGCAAAACAGCCCAACACAGTGACAATACAGCAAATAAGAAAAAGGCAGCGCCCAGCAATTAAAAGTTAAACCCCTGAAGTGTCATAATCGACAAAAAAACAACAAAAATGTTCTAACAGTCTACATAAAATGACATAAAATGAACTCATAAGAAGCAAACATTGGGACACAGAACAGGCAGATGGAGCTCTACTACATGTCTACAGACACAGCAGAGGCAGACATGTGAAGAGACCCTACTGAGGTTAGTTAGCAGACACACTACTCCACTTACCAGCAGTTTGGACAGCTAAAAACAGACAATGAAAACAGAAAGAGGTTCAGTTTCATTCCCACACGTATACTTAGGGTTGGGTGAGATGTGTATTATTGCATTTATTCAATGGGACTGCATTCAAGGGTTGGTTATTTCACTAATAATGGTAATTATCACAAGATTAAATTCATATGTTAAACCACATATAACTTTACAAATCCGACCATTTCTTACAAACTCTGCACTAACACAGAAGATAGCAAGGTTACTGCAGCATTAAACTGTACCTGGATGTTAGTGGGATCTTTGTAAGACTCATCAGTGGCCGTCTGCAGTTTCTCACTAATCCAGGCTTCAATCTCATCCACATCTCTGCTGAACTGCTGCAGAGTCTGAGATTCGCCCAATTTAGAACGTTTCTCAATCATCTGTGCCTTCAAACGGCGCCACCTGGTGACGAGGAAACACAACATGCACTAAGTATACAAACCACAAAAAGGGGAAGCAAATATTTACAGTATATGAGAGAAGAACGATTCACACCTGTCCAAGACCTCATTGCGACGTTTAAAGATTTCAGGCTTGGCGTAATGGTCAGCAGAAATTAGCTGGTCGGCAAAGGACTGCAGAGCAGCAATCTTCTCTTCCTATGACACACAGTAGGGTATAGAATTAAATTAACTCCTAGAAATACTGTGCAGATATAAATCCATCTACAAGTCAGAAACAACTAAACAGAATATTCATGCATTAACCTGCACATTGATTGCTTTGTCAAAGTCTTCATGTTTCTTGATGAGAGCCTCCACACTGTCCAGGGAGTCACCCTTGTCATCACTGGCCAGGAAGGCCTCTCTCGCTGCCATCCAGTTCTCAGCCTGCTCACAGTCACGGTTGAAAAGCTGCAGGAAATAGAAGCACAGTTTTAACTCACTACAACAAATCATAATGGTAATAAATGTGGGTCTCTGTTTGTTTTGTTTCCCTAGTTGACTTGGAACCCTTTGCTTGCCTGAAGTTCCAGACACTGATCCAGCATCATCCTGCGCTGTACCCAGGCCTTCTCCAGGTCAGCCCTCTCCCGGTCCAAAGCCTCCAGTTTCTGCTGGATCTCAGGGCTGGCATAGTGGCCACGAGCCAACAACTGCTGCCCGAACTGCTCAAATGCCTGAAAGGTGCCTGCACGGGCATCAATCTCAGTACGGTGCTCCTGTAAAGGAAGAGGAACTATTTCTCAAGAACTGTAACATTAGAGGACAGCAATACAAGGAAAGAATATTTTATGTCAGACACTTCAGTAAAAGATTAGGTGCAGTTCATATTCAGGGCACTACCTGGTGTCTCTCCAGTAGGGCTTCAGCTCCAGTTACATCCTTGGCAAGCTCATCTGAGGACACAAGTCCTCGAATACCATTGATCCAGGACATCAAATCTCTACAGGAATAAGAGCCAAGAGTTTGCAGTGTTGAAACATGCTATGTATAATTTGTATAGTGCCATGGATTATGGAAATACAGGCTAACTGAACCAATTGCCTCTTCTGTTGTCAGTCTCATCAATTTACTCTTTCCAAATGTATACCTTCTCACCTGAAGTCACTAAGGAAGCGTTGCAGGTCATGTGAGTTGCCAAGTTTGTCTTTGCGCTGATCTGCACGGCCTACCAGGCTGCTCCATGCTGTGTTCAGCTCAGTGCATTTCTCTTGAATGTCATCTACAGATTCTGGGTGTGACTGGATCAAACGCTCTGCAGTTTCACCTAGGGAGTTCACCTGCAATGTGTAAAGCAATCACAGTGTATGAGTGCTGTTACCTAATGTAACCAAAAGTATACTAATGACAAGCTCAGAGTACTTTTCTGCACCTTGTCTCCCAGGGCAGCCAGGTCTCTCTCAAAGCCCTCGTGTTTGCGCTGCAGGGCCTGCACACTAGCCAGGTCGTGACCGTAGTTGTCAGTGTTCAGAGCCTGGTTTTTCTCTTCAATCCACTCTTTAGTCTCATCAGCATCCCTGAAGGAGACAGAGATTGTTGTCGTCTACTACTGTACTATATGATGTCTGCTGGATACCCGTTCCTTAAATGGCATGATACCATAAATCCCCAGAATATGAATGTGAGTATATGCAGAAACAGAAATACCTGTGGAACCTCTGCACTTCATGGGCACTTCCCAGCATGTTGCTCCTGTCCTCAGCTAGCTGCTGCAAGGCTCTCCAACGGTTGTTCAACTCCTGAAGAATAGCACACATACATTAGAGCCATTACAAAAACTACAAGGAAGACCAGACTTCTACTCTCACTGAATTAAATAATGACAATTTTGTCTACACAATTGTGAACTTATTACAAGCAAATCAAGTCTTCTCTAAGAATACAGTGCCTATAATCTACTTATTATTGTTAATACTCTACCATTCTTTCTGACCAATATGAGAATATATAATGTATGAAGATGAAGCAGAATGGTTTCATGATCATATAAAAACATGGATGCATGACAACAACAACAAAAAACAGATGTTACAAAACTTGGTCAACACATGTTAGGGCATACAGACATCCTGGCAGATATGACCTACTTTATCAATGTGATGATTTTAGGAAGAGAAACAGAACAGCCATGTGATCACATGATGGTAGACACAATACTGGATTGATGCTTTAAAATTTTATTGCAGAGTTAAGTAAGGTTAAATAATGGGGGGGCAACACAAACGAGACCACAGACCAAGACTGAGTGGTTAGTCCTCCAGGGACATAATGAAGGATTTAGTAATGAAAGTTGGATGGGTGTTGGCTCTAGAGGAGGGCATGATGGGCTTACCTTAATAGTATTAAAGTTAGCCGTCGTTTGGACAGCCATGCGAACAGACTAATTTAAGTGGAAAGATCAAACGAGAGAGGACAGAAGGAAACAAAATAGAAGAATCACACCAATTAAGAGAAAAGTCACCACGTTAGTTCATAGATCAGTTTCCATTTTCTCACCTTACATATATAACCAAACACCAGAGAAAAGATTAAAGGTGTAAGAGATCCCAAATCCACCAAAGAAATACTTTCACACTTTGCATGCACAGTAACACCTCTAGAGGTCTCCACATTAGAGGGAGTAGCAGTTGTATGTAATTATTTCCAGACCATATTTCAATAAGGTCTTCATATTACCTTCCATGGAGATGCAGTTTTTGAATCTCCTTCATCCTGTAAAAGATAAGAATTTGAGTTTCATTAACTATTTTACACCAAAAACATCATGTACAATTATGCATTCAGATGCCATGTAGTATTTGTATTAATATTATAAATAATGACAATGACCTTGCCAGGAGCAGAGCCCAGCGCCTCTTGTTGCTAATGGGCCAAAGGGTAGAGAAAAAAACATTAGGTTAAGCATCTATGTCTATGCTACCCACCCACACCAATGCAAAAATTAGGTTTTTTTCTGAGGTTGCTAATAATTTTTTTTTTACTAAATTTGTAGCAGGAGACTACTGGTCAAAACAACACACTACACTAAGAACAATCCAATGTTTATGTAATTACAAATGAGACCAGTATAAAATTAGGGTATATAATATTAAAAATAAGAAAACTTCAGAACGCAACATAAAAAACAATTAACTTCATAATGTAACATCAGTTTCACCCCTACTTCTAGTTATACCAGTAAACCTGTAAAAAAAAAAAAATGAAAATGGACACTGACCTGAGCCTGCACTAATGGAGCCTCCTCAGCCATCAGTCCCTCAGACTCCAACTCTGATGCCACCTTGTTGATGTCTCGCAGACGAGACTCATTCGCCTTCAAATCCTGATTCAAAGTGGAGACAATGAGGCAGTATCTAACAATGGGTTTAGCAACAAAGTAAAAATATTTATTTATTGATCTATTGATGCCCGAGATGCTCTTTTAGGTGCCTCTGCAGCTACGTACCTTTTGGAAATCATCAAACTTCTTCTGCAAAACCTCAACCTGCTCCAGGTCTGAGCCCACCTCCTCATTAGTCAGTGCACCCTCCTTCTCATTGATCCACTGCTGCAGCTCATTGGCCTCACGGAACAGCATGAACTTCTTACAGCTCTTCTCCAGCATGTCCTTTCTTTTCTCTCCAAGTTCTAGCAGGGTGCCATACCTGAGCAATACAAAGGATGATCAAGGTTCTGCTAGTGCACTCAACTGACTCTCCTCTTGAACCATGGTCTTGCTGAATTTTGATCCGGTCAACAACTGTCACTTTCCAACGATCACTATATTTAATTTTGGCATTCATCAAAATGCATGCGAGAGTCAGGCTGGAACAAAAGACAGCAAGTACAGAACTTTTCCAAGAAAGTGAGAGATGGTAAAAGGGATGATGAACATGAACATGACCATGTCACGATAAAGCAAGCGAGACATGACTTCTATTCTGTCAAGGAATAGAAGAAGCACAGACAGGTGACCTTGCAAAGAACAGAAAAATAATAAATGGAACACATCAATAATGAGAGGTTAAAATGGCAGAACATCTACAGAACCACTAAAAGCTACTAGAATAAAGATTGAGAAGGAAAAGACAAGCAGTTTCAGTGATGGAGGCTTGTTGGGTCAATCATAAACAGCACAATATGGAGGTGTGGGTCCTACTCACAGCTCCTCCACCTGCTTCATGCGCACAGACACACTGCACGCCTCCTTGGTGACCATAGTCCTGCCACAAGGCAGGCCGAGCACACACATGCAGGCATTAGTGATTAGAGTAAAGGAAGAAAGAGAAAGAAACAGAAAAAGAAATAAAGAAAGGCAGAGAACGTTAGACTGAAAGAAAAAGTAGTTTTCACAGCTAGCTGACAGGAGCCGATAATTACAGAAAGGCAAGAGAAAAAGTTAAGGGTTAGGTTAAATGACACACCACTGCTCAGATTTTCTGTGTAGCACACATGAAAAACCTAAAGCTCTCACTAACTGAAGGGGTTCTTACTGGTTCTCTATCTGCTCCTGGCGCAGAGCAATGCTGCCTTGTTCATCCAGTAGGTTCTCACGGGATGATGATTGTGTTGGGTCCAGCTTTTTTACATACGCAGCTGGCACAAATCCTTGTCTGTCATTCACCTCAACCTTCCACCAGTCCTGAGAAGCAGAGACAAAATGTATATTATTATTGACTATGTTGCTACACCTGGTCAGTCCTCGCTGCAAAAAAAAGAAATCTCAGCAAGCATCTTAAATCTAATAAATTTATTCATAATTTCACATTATAAAATTCTTGTAATAATATTGTGAGATGAATCATCATCTTTCTGGACATTTTTATTAACAGATTTTTATCTAATGCAAATGTCTTATTCAACTGGACGATAATTTTATTTGTATTTAAAAATGCAGATAATTTATACTTATTGTTACAATACTAATGATTATAAAATAGAAATTTTAAGTAAACATCTGGGAACAATAAAATGCAATAATCTTAATAAATAAAAAATCTAAAAAAAGCACCAAAACTTTCTAATTTTATGCAGTGCTATTGCTTGAGCACTCAAGAGTTAAGTGCACTGGAACGTATTTTAATGTTCAACCAACAAAAGAGCCCTCATGCTTATGTACAATTTAAAAATGCTAGGGAGGTACCTTGTTTGTGCTGTTGAGCAGGGTGAGGATGTCACCCTTCTTCATAGTGACCTCACGTGGACTCTTCTCCTGATAGTCGTAGAGCGCCAGCACCAACTCTTTTCCAGTCTCGTCATCAGTAGGGGCCACTTGTTGCTGTTGGAGAGAACATTGTTTCACTTGACTTGTTTCACTCGTTTATCCAAGAGTGATTCTGTAAATAGTTTCTAGGAAGACTCACCCTGCAAGCCTGAGCCTGTTCCTTCAGGGCCTGGATGCTGCTGCCATAAGCACTCAGATCAGACATCAGTGCTTCATGTTTCTTTAGTAGGGCCTGAGAAGCAACACTCAGAATCAGCAAGCTGTACTTACAAAATAACTTACTAAAGATTCTTAAGCATTTTGGCTCTTAACCATGAAATCTGTCGTCTATACTATAATACTTAATTTAGTTAAAGGGAGGCAAAAACATTTGTTTCTCTGTACACTCACCTCAGCTGAATCCTCATCTTTGCCATAATCCGTGCTGCCTACAATGGGCTCCTTCTCCCTCATCCAGGACTCAGCTTCGTTGGCATCCGCAAAGTACTGCTGTGCTTGAAGGGAGTCCTCCAAGTCCTGCCTGCGCTGAGCTGCCTTACCCTTCAGAGTCTCCCAGCGATTATTTAGCTCTCCAAGCTTAGCCTTCACATCCTCACCGGCAAAGTGGCCTACATGATTAAGAATTCTTAAATTAAAGAATATCATAGCTAGGTTACAGTGTATAGAATATGAAGACTTGTTTTTTGTGGAATTACATCTGTCAGTGGTAGCAGTCACTAAAATCTACAGCTAAAACTACAGTACTCTTCTTACGTGGTCTGAATATTGATGCAGAGATGCCCTTTGAGTTTCCTTTTTTTGGGAAAAAAGCTGCACATACCCTCCTCCACCATGGCCTCGCCCTTCTGAGTTACAGCCTTGATACGAGGTTCATGACCACCAATCTCAGCCTGTAAAGCCTGGTGTTTCTTCAGAAGGTTCTGCACACCAATCAGGTCTTTACCTAAAGGTGAGATGGAGCGCAAGTGTAAATGGTAGAGTGAAGGAAAATGGCATCACATTATTTTACCATACAATAGCCACAACTGTCTGCTGCTCTCGGTTAGGCTAAAACTATATCTGGAATCTGAAGGGTTGACTGACCCCTGTTGGTGGAGGCAGCGATGGGCTCCTTCTCTCGGATCCAAGTCTCCTCATCCTCCACGTCCCGAAAGAGTTGCTGCAACCGAAGTGAGTCACATAGCTTCTGCTTTCTTGCAGCCATGGGCTCCTTCAAAGCCTCATAGCGTGCTACTAGAGCCTCCTGTTTCTTCCGGATGTTATCAGCATCAAAGTGACCAGCTTCCTGGAACTGCCTGGCCTGGATGGTAATACCGTCAATGCGGTCCTGTTGAAAAGCAAGGATGGACACACAGCCTCTAATATGGCACTTGATTGGTCACTAAAAAGGGCCATCATGACTATTCTAACCAAGCACCAATTATCCATTGATATATCTGCAGACATACATCCAGAAAGCATATCCTAAAAATAGATGAATGTGAAAGTAACTTACCTGATGAGCAGCAACATCAGCCTCAAGCAAAGCATGTTTCTTTTGCAAGTTCTGAACACTGGTCAGGTCTTTGCCATAGTCATCAGAAGCCAGATGTCCTTCCACTTCATAAAGCCACAGCTCAATGTCCTCCACATTGCGGTTGAATTGCTGCTGCTGGTTGGCTTCACGCAGCTTAATTCCTAATTGCATAGCAAAGAGAACCATTAAGTTGCTAGAAATCTAATCTAATTAATAAATAAATATATGGCTGTGTATTTTATTATAACATAAATGCATATATGATTTGTAAACTGGCAGAGCACAAATGCAATTTACCTTTGAGCTCAGTGGCTTCCAGAAGTTTCTTCCACTGGGAGCTGACTTCATCCATTCGAGTAGTCACCTCACTGGAGGCATAGTGTTTCCCATCAATTAGCTCCTGGCCAGATTTCTGCAGTGCGTCAATGCGGCTCTGGTTGGCAGAGAGCTCAGCCTCAAAAGCCTGGTGCTTCTGTACCTTACCTTGCAGATTGGAAGGGTCCTGCGTGTATACAAAGTAATGATTGAGCGATAGAGATCAGTGAGAGAATGAGGAAAAAGAAACATATCTAAGCTTTATCATTAATTACTTGAGGGTAAAATATATAACACAAAAAAGCAACTGGGCTTAATGTCCAGATTGAGGGTGACACAGTTAAAGAGGGTGGGTGTACCTTGTAGGCTTCATCAGTGGCAGTCTTCATCTTCTCATTGATCCAGCTCTTGAGCTCATCAGAATCACGGAAGAACTGTTGCAGGTGGAAGGAGTCTTCCAGAGCAGCACGGCGAGATTGAGCACGATCATGAAGGGCATTGCGCCGGCTCAGCAACTGAAACACACACATTCAATTTACAACATGCCCAAAGACTCAGCACTATTGTCAGCATGGAGAGGAGAGGAAGAAATGCCGAATGTGCAGAAATGAGTAGCACTTTTGGGACACTACTGTTCACTTACTGCATCTCTCCGAGTAGCAACATCCTCTTTGGCATAGTGGTTGTTCTGAATCAGTTTGGTAGCAAATTCATCCAATGCCTAAACAGTAAAAACAACAAACAATGTGTAGGAAAACCTGAACTGTAAGTATTTTTTACAAAAAGACAAGAATGATTTGATAAGAAAGAAGTGAATTATTCAGAAAAATTTCATATCGTAATTTTAAGGAAGCATGGGTGCTGTTTCTTACAGTGATCTTCTCCTCCTGAGCACTGAGAGATTTCTCAAAGTCTTCATGTTTCTTTAGCAGAGCCTCCACACTGTCCAGAGAGTCACCAAGGTCCTCATTCAGGAGGAAGGCCTAAGAAGTAGACAGGAATCCAATTACTTTCAGTCTACATAGTTGAGTTTTTTTTTCTATTTCTCCAAAGCTGACAAATGTATAATATTTTACTTTACAACTCAGTACTCTACCACTGAAAGCTTAAACAAACAAACAAAACTACCAGGGAATTACATATAGCAAAGTCAGATCATAATTTTATATAAGGGTGTCAGATAAAAGAAACTTGTATTTCACAGTTAATGCCACAGTAAGGTGAAACACACCTCTTGCTTGCTCATCCAGTTGTCAACCTGCTCAGTGTCCCGGTAGAAGAGCTGCAGGTCCATGCATTGCTCATACTGCTGCCTGCGCAACTCCCAGAGTTCTAACAAGGACTCCTTCTCCTCAGCAAGAATACCCAGCTACATCCAAAAACACACGTTGTCAATACATTGCCTTTTGGATACTGTATTACTGTGAAACACTATAGTGTGTTCTAATATTGTTTCTACCTTTTCCTTCACCTCCTCTGAGGCATAGTGCCCAGTGTTCAACAGGGCCTGGCCAGCCTCGTCTGTGGATTTGAAGCTATCTTCATGGGCATCAATCTCCCCCTGCCCAAAAGTAATGACAAACATTTGGGCACCTTTCAATATTTAGAAAAAGACTGACAATAGATTTACCTATAACTAGACTATCAGCATATCTTAATCAAATCAAAAGACATATTCTGTCCCTCAATGACATATTTCTCAGAACAAGTTGGAAGAAGTGTAGGTTCACCTTGTGTTCCTGATGACGGTCAAGAAGAGCTTCAGCCCCAGCCACATCATTGGCCAGCTCGTCAGCATTGATCAAAGCCTTCATCTCAGTCACCCAGCTTGTGAGATCCCGAAAATCTGCAGTGAAACGCTGCAGTCTAGGAAGCAAGACATAACCTCAGTTCAGAACAGGACACTAGACTTGCACTTTTAGGTTATGTCTTGATGACTAAAGCAAACATTATAAGGAAGACACAAACCAGAGGGAAAAATTACACAAACCTATAGGAGTCGTTGAGGCGTGCGTGGCGTTCAGCAGCTAGTGTTCGGATCTGCTCCCAGTTGGTGATGAGCTCGTCTCTCTTTAGGTGGATCTGAGAAGCATTTTGAGGATGGGACTGCTGCAGACGCTCTGCCTCACCACCCAAGGTGTTCACCTAAGCACACAGAAAGCACAACACACATCAAATGCTGCAAGTTAATGGTTCTTTAAATCTCTGACACAGTGTCATTCACTGACATCTATAATATGATACTTTGGCTGCCGGCAGTCTGCAGACATAGTGCATATTGTTGATGGTTTCCATGGGTGATAAAACTAACCTTGTCTTCCAGAGCTGCCAGGTCTCTTTCAAGTCCCTCATGTTTGCGTAGTAGAGCCTGAACACTGGCCAGGTCACGTCCAAAATCATCTGAGGCCATCAGCTGCTCTTTCTCCTTAATCCAGCTAATCGTTTCATCCACATCCCTACAAGCCAAGAAGGAAAATTTAAGTCACTGAATAAACAACGTAATTGTTACAATCCACACACTGGCATAACATTTTACAATTTTGAAGAATATGTAATTGTTCTTCATTTTCTGAACAACATTTTGTTGAGCAGTTGTTGCTCTGTCCTATTCTCTTATTTTAGTGTTTTAAAATTATTTCTTCTATATTATCCTTACTTGACTTTTGACTTTTTTTCTTCTTAGCATCACCTTGGAAACATTTTTAGATAACTGGCAAAATATTAACAACCGCTGGACAACGTTTGTACTAGTCTGGGGTTTTTGAAGTTTTTAACTCAATACGGCTCTAAATAATTTTTTAACAACTGACCAACTGTAAAAAATATGGCCAACATACGCAGATCAGTGCTTTTCGGTGAAGCTGCAACTCATGATTTTACCTTCACCAGTTCTCATTATTTTAAGATAATTGATAAACTTTAAATGTCACTTTTTCTCAGTTACTGCTTGACCAGTTAAGCTGACACATTGCATATTGTCTCTTTGCGATCACATTTTGCAAGTACGCTTTGTGCTCATTTTTGGCATGCCAAAAACTTTGACGCTCACTCCAAGGTGAGCGCCTCCTTACAAGCAGAAAGTTCAAGTTTAGTTCAAACCTTTTATATTTTATTGCGTTCAGTGATGCATAATACATTGTCTGTTGCTCCTCATCACCATTTCTGGAATACTTCTACAGCCGATATATACAGTATTACCCCGCTTTTCGCGGGGGTTACGTTCTAAGAACACCTGCGTATAGTAAAAAATAACTCTCTCTACCCACATGTTTAGACAGGACACAGCTTACTAATACTAAATAAACTGAGATAAAAATTGTAGGGGGTGGTTTAAAACACTAAAATATAAGAACAAGACAGTCGTGCAACATGCTGCAGCAGGCTTTTTCTTCTTTTTTCAGTGTATTCCCACAACCACTGGACAAGTAATACAGTTCAGCTCTCTGAAAAATCTGCGTTAGACTGAAGCCTGACCCGTGTAAAACTGAGGGGTTATTGTACATATGAACATTTAAACAATTGCACTGTTTTTGACAGGGCCACCCATCACAGCTCCAAAGTGTTGCTGGGTGTTTTCATTAATCATTCATCAAGATGCAATCAACAAAAGAAAAATTACTTTGGCAGGTTTTTAACCATTAAAGACAATAATTTGCCAATGTGTTTTCCTGTTTTATGTTTGTGTGCAAGAACTATAATTCCCAATTCATCATACTTCAATTCAACATGACTGTTTTCCAACCTGTGTTTAGCTACTGTGAATGATGGCTGTTAAACGACTGTAGGCTGAATAAGAATATACAGACACCCACACACATACCCCTACACATATACATATTTTGAGGCATCACCAAAAAAGAATTTTCAAATGGGCTGTTTCACAGCTTACATTTCATGAATGGACTATATGGATGGGGAGAGAACCTACATTTTTAACACAATTAACATACTTGAAGCACTTGTCATTCCATAAAACTGCAAAAACAGGATAATTGCGATACCAATATCCATAATGTGCAGTCTCAACTCAGTTGTATTAAACTTATGAAATTATGTTTCATTTAGGTTTGTCTTCTTAACATATTATTAAAAAGAGATAAAATAGGAAAGAACATCCTTCAAAATTACCTGTCAATAAGAAAAAAAAACAAAATTACACAGGGTCCGTCCTGCTCTATGAAATAATTACCGGTTGAAGCGCTGCACCTCAGCAGCACCAAAGAGCTTGCCCTGTCTCTGCTGGGCGAGACCTTTCAGCCTCTGCCATGCCGCATTCACTTCCTCCTGCTTCTTAACAATAAGCTCAGCTTCGGGGTGGTTCTCCTGGGTTAGCTTAGCTGCAGCCTGGTTTACTTCATTCACACGCTCCTCGTGGGCTGCAAGGTCTGTCTGGAACTCCTCAAACTTCTTCTGAAGGACTTCCACATGCTCCAGGTCCTGCCCCAGCTCCTCTGAGGTGACAATGGCTTCCTGTGGGATATAGGTGAATAAAAGAGACAAAGCTCACTCAGTTTTCTCTGAGGAAAACAACACTATTTAGCTGAACATGGGAAATGCATAATCAACACCCAAATCTAAAATCTTACTTGATCTTTAGATCTTGTACACATCATCTATCCTCAAAAAGATAAGTTAGCCTTAAAAAAAAGGCTTAACTAGTCTGGAGGCATGTTGTCTTATGGTTTCTGACCTTGTCACTGATCCAGTCCAGGGCATCCTCACACTCGCGCAAGTACTGCACCAGTTTCTGGGCCTGTAGCAGACGCACTCCCTTCTCCTTGGTCTTCTGAAGCAGCAGGTCCCACAGGCGATGCAGCTCCTCTAAACGGGTCTGGGGAGGAAAAAAAAAAACATACAAACAAACAAAACATGGTTTAATAGGATGTCATACACTGACTTCAGGAAAGAAAGTCTATGCCATGCAAACCAACAGCAAGTATAATAAACAATACAAATTAAGAGCTGTTACGAAAAATCCAAGAGGCTAAACAGAGTAGATGTCACTGCACAAATTTCTAGTGGAACACAAAGAGGAAAGATAAAGTGTTTCACCAGAAGAAAAGTCAAAAAGTCACAGCACCCAAGCACCTACTTGGATATAAGTTCCATAATTGACACTTTTTACTATTGGTCTCTGAGCAGTCCGGTAAGGCGTGAAAGACTGATCCAAAGATGAGGACGGTTAACATGAAGGACATCACATATATTTATTACTTTACTTTAAACACATATCCCAAATGTGCAGGTAGTAATTTCCCTGCCCTTGAATTAGGATGTCATTTACATGAGGTCTCTTACACGAATGGTCTCGGACGCAAAGTGGCTCTCGGAAATCATGAGGTTTCCAGTCTCGTCCAGTTTTATGATGGCACCAGAGTTTGCCTGTACTTCTGCTTCAAAGGCTTGATGTTTCTGAAGCTTACCCTGTGGAGACAGACATTGGATAAGACAATGACCATTCAAAATCAGGGTATTGCCTGAAAACTCAAATCTGACATATGATAAACAATAACATTAAAAATAAATATAATACATGGAAAGTGACAATATTAAACTGACATGTTTAATTTTCACTATGTTCAGTTACGTTGCTAAACACATGATGTGTGATGGTTCGTTCATGAAACCCATGAGCTTTTACAAGAGTGACTGTGCTCTAAAAATTCCACATGGACAAAAGCACAAAGGTTACTACGCTGAAGAACATGATGAATATTTAACTTTCTTTCTGTTTAATTTACATTTACATTTACATTTACGGCTTTTATCAGACGCTTTTATCCAAAGCGACTTCCAATTCCTAATTACAGGGG
>JBBPDE010000021.1:8212126-8225998 GCA_037974605.1 Nannopetersius ansorgii | reverse complement strand
TGCTGAAGGTAGGATTCGAACCCAGGACCTCTTGGTCTAGAGGCAAGTATCCTACCCACTACGCCACCACCACCCTTTAAGAAGGTTCTTCACTTATTGTCCAGGTAAAACAGAATACTCATTGTTAAAAACAAAACTTTTGTCTTCTTTTTTTCCTCCATAATTTGAAAACAACCAAATACACAGAAATTACATGGAAAAAAGCCTTGACACGTTAAATTTGAGTTATAATTTTTTTTCTTCTGTAAAGTGTCAAGTACATAGTTTTGTTTTGAGAGCAATTACATTTAAATTCAATTACATTTAAATACTAACATTTAATTGACTGACCCATGTTCAAAAACATGCCAAAATTTTCAATGTATAAATATTACTGCACACATTAGCTTTGTATTAATTGTGCCAAGTGGGCACCGCAGCCTACTTTTGAACATGGACTTATCACCTTGAACTCGCATTGTACCCAACAACTCCCCTTCTGTGAGGCACAATCCTTGTTAATTATGTGGCTTGTTGCTTTATTTTGCACTGAATTGCATTAAGTGTGATGGCATGTATGAAAAGGCAAACCTGCAGGTTGGTTGGATCCTTGTAGTTCTCATCAGAGGCAATCTGCAGCTTCTCCTGGATCCATTTTTCCAGCTCGTCTGCATCACGGCGGAAGAACTGGAAGCGGTAGGAGTCCTCCAGTTTCTGCCTGCGCATGGCCGACAACTCCTTGAAGCGGCGGTAGCGGTCCAGGACCTGCTGCCGGCGCTCCTGGATGTCATCGGCCGTCTCTAAAACTTTCACTCCGCTGGTATCCATTCTCTACAAACATACACAGGGAGAAAATGTTTCAATAATCACTATTATTTCGTTTCCCTTTTATCCATCTTACCAAAATATAAAGGCAAGAAACAAAATTTGTCTTCAAAGCCTCCATGCCCATTTCAGTATTTCCATGAACACATTCAATTCTGCCTAGGAAAGTCTTGTTAATTAGCTAATTATCTGGTGTATCAGAGGGTAATGTGCAGAGTAAGCGGTCTAACCAAGAATAGGGCTGAGGAAACAACCGCCTACACCACAGTTTACAAAAGACCTTTGGTGGATTCTTAGAAAATAAATGTTCACTAGAATTTCCATACCATTACAAATATTCAAATTAAGTCAACAGTATTTCCCATTAAAACATTTCCCTCATGACAGATCTTCAGAGGAGTTACAAAATTTGCAGGTGTGTCCTGATTAGACAGCAATGACTTTCCTGAACAACAGCTGAGTACATGACAGGGGCCAGGCGGAAATTCTTCATGCCCCTGAACAAACAGGCACAAAGAGAGTGCTGCTGTCAGCCTTCTGTGTACTAACCCTCTACACAACCCCCACTGACACCCACTAAATAAACACACACTAACCCATTCTTAATACTAATAAAGCCCGAGTCTATGCTTTGTACAGATACTACTTGTAGAGCACTAAGAGTATGTTCTAAATAGTTATATTGTATAGTTCATCACAAGCAAGGCCACACCCTTGTAGAAGTGACCGTTACTGCTATTCCAGAAATTTGCCCCTCCCAGAGGCAGAATAAATAGATGGCTGGGAATCTGAGGACCCTTAGAGGATTATTTCTGGAAGAATGGCACAGATGTCAGGGTGCCAAATGGAACACTATAACACATTCACGTGTTTTATAGAGCCATCAGCTGGGCCCTGCAAACATATCTGGCATTTGGCTGTAATTTACAGTGCAACTAGAAACTGATCCGGGAAGTTCTTTTGTAGGATTTGACAGATAGTTGGGAGCAAATATGGCCTGCAATCTGCCTTTTGAGAAAAATCTCTTTGAATCTTTGAATTGCCCATATTACTGCATTTCACCATAGGCCTTGGTCAGTACACTCACACCTTGGTTGGCCTGTTCTGAATGACTTTTCCTGCTCTACAGAGTACAAAGAAATGAATTCAAATAAAATTCTAAAACTGGTTCATATATTTTAATGAGGCTTTTAAGATAAACCATTCAGAGCTAATGACAGCAGCCATGTGACGAAAAAAGGTAAGAAAGTCTGGCAAGCACAAGGTACATGGCCCAAGGCATAAATCAAGGAGGTTGTTTTCAACAATGAAAAGAACGGTCAGCTCTGAATCTAGTCACAGAGTGTCTGCACCCATGAGACTGCTGGGCTTAAATCAATACAGTTCTTTGTTACCCCAGCCAGCAATGCATGGTATGGGTGTGGGATTTGGGGGTTGGGGAGAATGATATAACAGAAAACAAGGGGTGCTGGAAATGAGACAAAAAATGATGGGGACCAACAGTGATGCTAAGCAGGCAAAAACAATAAAGATTGCTGTCATGGCAATAAAGACTGGAATAGACAGCCTGACAAATAGTTGGAGAGAAACAGGGAGCAGACAGTAATGTACAGTGAAACATCGGCCAAGTCAGCAGACATTTTAAATGAGGCATCCGGTCTGAATCTAGAGGGCACTTTAGATAAATGTACTAATAGTAAGAGAGAAAAGGCTAATCATTAAGGCCAATTGACATCACTTTAGTACATCATTTGCAAATGAGTATCTAATGGAGGTGCAGTCCAATTGATGATGCTGTACTCAACAAATCCAGACTGTTGTGGTCTTGCTTACTAAACTTGCCTACTAAATAAACAGCATACAGCAGATTCAAATGGACACACTCACTAATGCATTATATTATCTATGTGATCCAGGTACTTTAAATCTACAATCTTTGTCCATTTTATCAGCACTACTTGATTCATAGTACCTATCCATCCATCATCGGGGTGTTACAACACATTTTTTTAAAAATTGAAATGTATACAAAGACAATGTACATCATTGAGAATGGGCAGTCTGTTAATGTCACCTAAGACAACTGCGGCAATACTTACATTTGGTTGTAAAATGAGTCTTGGGAGATTGGACCAGAAATGGACAGCACGAAATACAAATGTAAATGCATTGTGACTGGATCACTGTTCCTAAACAGAACAATCAGAAAGTCTACAACATTCTCTACACTTTCCTAGTTTATACACCACCTCTTCCTGTTATTCAGCTGCAGACTCATTAGTAGATTATGACACAGATTGGACAGTCCATTTTTCTTTATTCAGTTTTCCCTCTAATACTGCGTAAATATCAAATTGTGAACCTGGTGCCATGATGGATTAATCAAGGACTGTGAGTATCATTACTACACTTGATTTTTGGAAATAGAGGTCCATTTTGTCTTAAACCTAATTAAATTGTTGGTATTCCTGTATTGATAATATATTTAATACGATTTTTTATATTAGCAAACCACACCCAAATAAGCATGGCAGTACAGTTTAAACAATAATGCCTAAACAAAGCAAAAACACTCAGATTACGACAAAAATATCTAAGGCCGTCCTGTTTCTGCCCAGATGAGCAGTAAGTGTGCAGTCCCTTCTGCACTCAGTCCATCCCTTCATCCGTCCTCAGTCCACCATCAGCTTAAATCATCTGGGCGGATTAAGTATGGTTTTGCCTGGATTCAGCCTGATGGCTTACAGTGGGGATAAAGATCAGGGCCATGGTCCAGTGTAAATCATTGTGCAAACTATATCAACAGCATGGGCTGCTGTGTTCATTAACTGAGTAATTAATAACACGTAACCCTAGCCCGTCAGGACCCCAACCTAAAATGCCACAAAATGCCATTAGAACAAATGGCATGACGCAGCACATTTCACAGCTGCTTGAGAGAGACCACACCTCAGTGTGAGAGTCAGATGACCTCAACATGTTCTATTCAGCCCCTTATGAGCTGCTTTAAAACAATGGTTAAATCTGGCATGCCACAAATCATCCTTTTTTCTAACAGAGATATAATGATCAGCATCAGGTAAAGACAGTTATGAATAAAGATAACTTTTAAGTATTTTGGGGGGAAAACTCACCAAGCGTGTTAAACCTGCGCAAAAGCTTCAAAGTGGTGCAGCTGCAGTAAGAGATAGAGCCTTTAGCAGTGTGCACAGCAGAGATAACACAAACTCGCTTTCCTACGCCTTTGCTGTGGTTCTCCCCCTCCTTCTTATTCCAGTTCTTTTGCACTCACTCTAATTCTCCTTAATCATTGGTGCTCCACACTGCAGCTCTGGAATATTCTCTCTCTCTCCCCTCACTCTCTCTCTCTCTTTCTCTCTCTCACTCACTCACTCACACACAAACTCCCTCCCTCTTCCCTCACACGCACTCGGTCCCTGAACAGTGCTCTCGGTTAACTCGCTCACATTCCAACCACATGATGACACACAAAGTCCAAGCTCACACCCTCAAATCAGTCAGTGGCCAGTCGTAATAACGGTTGTTAACCAGGTCTACATGGAAGTGGTTGTAGTTACAAAGATTAAACCACATACTGCTCTGTGTGTGCGAAATCTTCTACACCCGTCAGATTCAGCTAACTACAATTCAGTTCAACTCGTTTTAAGAATTAACAAAAAAAAGACTTGAAAGGTCTAAAGACAGATTTGGCCATTTTTCCTAAAACATTAACAAAAAGCATAAAAACATGCATTCCTGACAGGCGCATTCTGCTATCTATATAATCAGGTCTGTGTTGTAGCCAGGCCTCCTATTCCCAACCTGTCCTGATAATGAGGCTATCCTCTCAAAGACATTCTTACCAATCTCACAGAGAGGAGCTGAGATATTTATAAACCTTGTGACATAGATTGCTGTAGAAGTATGTTAAATGGAACGCGGAGAATGCAGCACCAGTGACTAAACGGGAAGATCGAAATTAACGAAATCATCAAAATGTAATGTTATAGGCAGGTGTAGCCTAAAGGTTAGAAAAGTGGGTTTGGGACTGGAAAAAAATTATTGCATTATGACAAATTATCTTGAAAACAGTCTGGCTACTCCGAATGTTAATCTGGACAACCTTGTATTTTTGAGACCTCTCTTTTTTGTGATGTCACAAGGTTGCCCTGTGAAAATTCCAGTTATTTCATAAAAACAAAATCTGTGGCAAATTTCTGTCAATACAACATTATAGGGCTGGCAAAAGGGCATAGCAAGTTTTTTTTACTTTTTGTTTCTCTTCCTATAGCCTCCTATAACAAGACCCTCTAGCAACATCACGTCACATTTTGCAACACTGAAACACATCTTTGAGGCAGAAAGCACTCCCGCAAGGGAAATCATCATCAGTGTGAAAACAAGCCTAGTTCATGTTCATCACCCTTTAAGTTTCCATGGAAACATATCTGTAACTGAGGGGCCAGGAGACAAAACAGGAGGATGCTAGCCAGTGGAATGTCCAGGAAACGGGTGGGATGTTTCTCAACTCTCCAGCTGGGCAAAATTTAACTATACTGAGGGACAAAAAAGCCTAAAGATTGAGGCAGACCATTTCCCTCAGTTGAGTTCACATAAATCGTAGGCTGCTCTCTCTTAGGACATATATTGCATGCATAGGCACAGCATATTGTGGCTCACTCAAAATACTCTGTTTAAATAAAAGCTCTTGGGAAAGTTATATGTATACAGCTGAAGTCTCTTTCTAGTGAGACTCTCTCCATGCAATAAATAAGACGAGTCTGGACCCTAACGTGGCAATAATCTATTCATTATTCCGAGCACACACAAACAGCATCAAATTCAGGATTAAATAAAAACAACTGGCACAGATCAACAAATGGGCACCTGTTAAAATGCACCAGCGATTTAATCCTCTCACACATTGTAAAATCGTGCAGAAAACACCCACACACCATGCAACAAATTGGAGAATTATCAGTAACAAGCATGCACGAAATCTCAGTATAAAAAACAAGAAACCTACCTCTTAAAATTCCTGTTCAAATGAACCATTCAATAATTGTATACATATATGAACCACCTTTGTCTACACTTAGCCGGTAGCTGTGTTTCATTGCATTTAGCCCAAATTGACTGAATTTAAGCTGTTAAGTTTTAAGAGGTATGACTAGGCAAAAAAAGAACAGGATGCAGTGACTGTTGTGTCCCTCCATCACTCTGGCAGTGGCTGCAATGCAGGCAGACAGACGCATCACTGCTGCAGTGCTAAGGCCATGTGGGGAGGCAGCCAAGTCCCTGCCCTACCCATGCAAGTTCTCAGCAAGAAAATCATCAGGAAGAAAAACATCAGCAAGCAGAAATGAGCTTACAGTCAAATCTTTCATCCCTGCTCCTGATAATCGAGAAACTACGTAGCCCACACTCCTTTTAGCTACGGAGCTAAACCACAAAAAATTATACACAACACACACACAGACACACACAAAATGCAGTCTCACACACTTTACCTTAAGTTTGGGTTTAATAAACTGGGACATAGTAACAGGTGCCTGTGTTGGTTATAGGACACATGATTCAATAATGTTAGTAAAACAATAAATAATGAATAATTATTTTAAGAACTGCAACCAAGAACAGTCTAACCTATCCAAACTCCTTAGCAACAGTATTGTGGATGGGCATGCTTTGTCAAAACCCATTTAACCTCATTAATTTAACTTTAAGTTCCCTTCATAACATCAAATTAAGTTGAATGAAATAATTGCAAATGCTCTGCACATGAAAGCTTGGAAAACAAGAGGAATACACAAACATTAAGGGTAAGGTCACAACTCACAGGGTTAATCAAGCGCCACCACAAAAGGAGTCAGCACATAAGTGTTCATGCAATCACGTGTAGCTGTTCACAAAAGGATAGTGCGCTTATGATAACGCAGAAATAAAACTGATCAGAGATTCTCCTTTGCCCTGATCAAGGTACCCAATTGTCAGATTGGGTTACACAGGATATCACATGAACCCAGAGTAGACCAACACAGCACTTCACAGCTGTCCCTTTACCTTGCTTTCTAACAATTAGCAAAACATTAAGACATGAGGGAGCTTTGCAAATCCATCTGTGTTAAAATATAAAATTCATATATTCTACAGACAGTGACTTAATTTCATACTCTAGCCAGTACGTTCTTTATATACGGTACATCACTGCACTATGCATTAACTGCACAAGTCAAGAAATGACATTACTACATCTTATTGTCTTAAGAATGTGAACCTGTTATATTTTAATATGTAAAAGTATTTTAATATGTATAAACACTATTTGCTTTGTATCTGAAACACTATATTTCAGCCTCCTTACATATAAGTGATTACATACAAGTGGAATGACAACATTAAGTTGAACTGTGCTGCTTAGTGGGTCGATGGAATGTGAATTCCTGTGAAAATATTTCAGTATCTGCCCTAAAGATTCCCTGAATTGATTTTTCTGCCCAATTGATTCCCTAAAGAATCGATGGGACAGAACTTCCATTTTATGCTTATGGGTGTGCACTTAAGTCAGCTACAGAGAATTAGCAGCTGTGCATGAGGAAGCAGCATCACCCCAAAGGCCCCTGAGCAGGACCCTGTGTGCAAGCACTTTAAATTCAGGGACCCCACCCATTCTGAGACATTTGCAGAGTTCGGTGTGCATTACATCAGCTTGGGAGGAAAAGGAAAAGGGAGGAGAAAATTCCTTGTTGGATGTCCTTTCTCGATATAGGCTACAGCCTGCTGTACTGGTTGCCGACAACAGCACACAGATATGAGAACATGCTGGACGGTGTAAATAGTAACTCACAACATACTGGCAAACATCTGATAAAAAGTAGCCCTCTAGAATGATTAGTGAGTGTGATCAAAATATTTGAAAAAGGACTGCAAGCAATAACTGTGCTTAACTGTAAATGTGACCCCATTAATATTCTTGAAGGAGAATTAAACAGTTTTGTATAGAACATGTGCAATTATGCATGCTAAATGGTCAAACACAAAAACATTCTTGTTTTCATTCATCTGGAGCAGCTTTGCAGCCATTTCCTGTGCTTGGTCCACACATGCAAAGAAGGACGAAGAAGACAATATTTGAAGGAAGAGATGTCTGCCTCTGAAGAAACTAGAACTCGATTCTTTGACTAAAGTGGAAAAATTTTAATAATTTAGTTCGTAATGTATGTTGAAGCTGATCCTGTTTTGTCTGAGCCGGCTCAGATGAGTATGAATGGAATGCTCATAGGCAGCTGGTCACACAAACTGTCACGTTGCGTAAGACAAATATTGAGTCTAATCTTCAACATTATTCTAATATTTAAAAAAATCTATCTTAAATTTTGATCTGCCTTTTGTGATCGTGCCCTTCGTATAAGATGCACTGCACTGGGGGATAATGACAAACTATGGAGTCAAAGAAACCATTGGTAAATGGCATTAAGCCATCTTTTTGAACAGTATGATCTATTACATAAAGTCCAATTGCGAGAAAAAACTCTGATGGTGTTACTAAGCCAGCTTGTGCAAAATTCAGAGAAGACGCAGCTGGGCGGCTCCTAATGTTACAAAGGCAGAAAACACAGGTCTTTAGACGACGGTGAAGGCAACTCGCATAGCGTTTATCGAATCAATCCCGCGCATGTTTATATTTGTGAAATTGTCTATGTATTTATCTTCATTACAACGCCACAGCTGTTTGTGCGGCTAGCCAACAACAGCTAACACAGCTAGCTTGCTTTCTAGACGACAGACACAAGTCAATGGTTTTCACATTAAAAGCCACTTTCATTACCCGAGCACCATTTATGTTTATAACGTTTTTTTTTGTTTTGTTTAAAATAACGTTAAATTGTCGACACAGTACGAAAAGCGTCCGAGCAAAGCTGCAATCGACGATAACGTGAAAACACTGGATATACGGGCTGAGCTTAATAAGAATAATCTGGTAGTGACGGTGTAATAAATGCTAAATAGCCAATTTTGACACCTACAGACAGTTTTTATAGGTGTTATATTTGGATCTGGAGGTGGCAATGGGTCTGAATAGCAGTTGCTGGGCCCCTGGGCGTTTGCTATGCCCTGACAAGGAAACGGCAACTAAGGGTTTTATTTCGATCCACCCGATTAAACGAGGCGACACGGACCTTTTAATGCTTTTTCAGTAACACGCGAGAATGGTGATAGTGCTTCTTACCTCTGTAATAAAGAAGGACAACTCTGTACTTTAGGACTGGATCAAAAGAGGATGATGAGCCTTTCCTTGGCTTGGTCGGTAAGAACGGTCTAAGCTGTTTGACTGAAAAGCCCAACACACAACGAACGGGGCCTTCTTTGGGAGTCGGTGACGTAAGGCGCCGCAGCAACTCGCCGAGTGTTTCCGAAAAGCATCGAAAGTTGCCGAGACAGCTGATTGGCTCACAGCGACCTGCGTCCTCTTAGCAACAGAACATGAACAAAAGTATTGGGACGCTACTGTTCCCACTACTTTCGGTGAATGATTAATCTCACTGCTTCAGCGTAACCAAAACGTTTTGGACAACGTCATGCTTCCAATTTTGTGGACACGGTTTGGGGAATGCCCTATTTAATTCCAGCATATCTGAGACTGTGCACAAAGCAAGCTTCATAAAGGTAGTTTGGATGAGTTTGGCGTGAAAGAGGCCTCATTGGCCCGCACAGAGCCCTGAGCTCAACCCCATTTAATACCATAAAGATGAGCTGGAACTGAGAGTGCTTTGAGCCAGGCCTCAACATTAGTGCCTGAACCTCATGCTCTACGGAATGAATGGGCCCAAATTTCAACAGAAACACTCCGGAATCTTTTGGAAACTATTATAGCTGCAAAGGGGAATCAACTCAATTAGTCTATGTATTTGGATGTAATGTCATTAAAGTCCCTGTTAGTGTAACGGTCAGGTGTCCCAATATGTTTGTCCATATAGCTAGTAGCCTAGTGGTTACGGCGTTCGCCATGCGATCAGAAAGTCGTGGGCTCGAAATAGCACCTCTGAGGGACCTTTGAGCAAGGTATCAACCTTACACTGCTCCCTGTGGGCTGTGTCCTTGGGTGCCAGCTGTCAATTGGTTAAATGCAGAGAAAGAGTTTTGTGCTGTTAACACTGTGTGTTGTGGTGTGTCCACGTATGACATAATGGTCACTTTCACCATTTTTTAACTTAATCATAGGTTTCCGTCTGGGGTGCTAAAACACTCCCCTAAGAACACTAAGAACATTTAGGAACCGCTTTCTTTTATGTGCATGGCCATTAAAACTGGCTTACAGTTACCAAAGCCAAAATGCCTCAAGTGATTTTTGAAACTATTGTGGCGGGCAGGAGGATCATGTGGGTGGCACGGGTGGGGTGCGTGGGTTTTGGCGGGCAGGTTGGGGTGAACTTGAGGGCCCGCAATGGGCCCGCCTGGACCCATCGCCATAGCAACTGGGTGTATATAAGGGGAGGGGCGGTGCTTGGTAGGGAGGGAGTTGGAAGTGTTGGAGTGAGAACGAAAATAAAAGAAAAAGAAATGGATTTTGCGCCTCTGGTGTCCCCTGTCTCTACTGCTCATCACACTATTTTGGAGAGCTAGACTGAAATGCAGTGAGTGCAGTTTGTATAAAGGCCTAACAGGAATTCTGCTGACACTGAATAGTAAGTTCTGCTGAATTCTGCCGTCTAATGGTACCTGGTACATCAACCAAGCAATGCACAATAAAACACATTACTCCTGGATATTTCCATAGTATTGCTCTAAAAATGTTTGAATAGAAAACATATTTTGCATAGAATTATAAATGATATTATTTTAGGGCCAAAAATAGGAATGTGTAACAAAAGATGCGTGAGTGGTTTGAGACAGTAGCATGTTGAAAACACCAAATTACATAACTGACTATCACAAATTGCATTAACAAATGTATTTACCATATTTTCAATACTTAATCTTAGTCACAAACATAACATTTTGAATTTTTTAAACATGAATAAACCATACCACACTGTAAATGGTTATTTTATATCTGAACTGTCCATAAATTACATAAAAAACTTTTTGTGTTTGTGAAAACATCATGCAAAATCATGCAAATTCATATTAAGCTTCCATCCTGAAGATTGAATAAACACGTACAGTTTTAAGCAGATTTATAATATTAAAATGTGAAATGTATGTTTATATTGTTTAATTGGTACTTTTTCCATAAACCTCTTTTATATTCCTTTTTAGGTCCATATTTGTATCTAAGTAAATGACAGTGTGTAAAATGTAAATAAGTTCACACATTGACAGTATTGTTGCTACATAGGCTCTTCACTTTGTAAACTGCCCATTACACTATCAATTGCCCATTGACACGCTGAGGACAACTGATACTAGTTGTGTTACCTGGCCTACAAAAGAGACTCCAGTTCCATGTCTCCTCAGTTGAGGTACTGTGTTCACTTGGTAAAACTGCTCTCAAGATGACTACATGTGAAGCTTGCCAGAACACAATGGGCAAAGACCTCACATTCTACAAGTAAGTGAAACTCTATTCTTAGCCCACATTAAGCTGTGGCATGTCAATATATTGATCATGCTGTCTCCTTCAGATTTCCTCAGGAAGAGGAGCTTGTTCAGAAGTGGATAACCAGCATTGGAAAGAGTGAAGGGTGGACTCCATCAGAATCCTCTGTATTATGTTCTGCTCATTTCAGCCCAGAATGCTTTGATGGTTCAACACATCTACATTCAGATGCAATTCCAACAATTTTTTCTCCATCTGAATTTATGGTAAGTGTTGTACTGACTATTCCACCACATATTGACTCTAACTACTTACATTTATAAAGAATATTAACTCTTACGTTGCGTTCTAGTGGCTGACATATAAAAAACTTGAAGACAAGAATGGGTCGTTTTCTTTGTGTCAGACCCTACTCTTCCAGGAAGCTTTACAGTAGATTAGAACATTGTGGAGAGAATTTGGTTGCTTTCAGCCATAACATGGAAACCTCGAGATATAGTTTATTTATTTGTCTACAGATAGTTATATGCTTTCTTTGTTAACTACAGGATGAAAAAGATTTGAAAGAGCCTGGGCATCTAACCAATGACCAAGGAACATCGGCAGGAGCCTTAGACACACAAAGAAGTATGTGTGATTGTGAGGAACGCCTTCAAGCAATTGAAAAATCTTACAGACAGAAATTGGTTACTGCTCAACTTCAGATAAAAAAGTACCAAACAGAACTGGCAGAGCAATCACACAAGGCTATGAAATGGCAAAGGAGAGCAATAGTTTTACAGTCTGCTATGAAGGCTTTGAAACTAAAGAGACCAATGTTGCCGACCAATAAATCACCATCTTCTGATAAGTGAACTAATCTTGCTGAAAATGGAAATATCTACAATTAAACTCCCATGTTGGATATTAGACATGTACTCCATGTCATAAGGTTGCAACACTTGTTTTGTTCCCCTGAACATTTTACTGTTTTTGTGCTCCAACACTCCTAGGTCAACCCAGGAAAGATCACAGGGTTTATACAGAGATTCTTAAGTTGAATTTACTACCTTTATACTACCTTCACAATATTTTTTACTACCAGCACGACTTCAAGTTCAACTGTCGCAGCGTAAAGTGTGAAGTAAAGTATTTAAATTTCTCAAATTAATAACATATTTCCTCACAATTTAACGAGAATAATAACTTTACTTCAACACTGAACACAAAAACTGGCCAAATAGAGAGAGACAGGCAAAACAAAAGAGAGAGAATCAGAAAGGCTCTGTAGGTGTGTGTGTGTGTGTTAGGGCAAGCGAGTGAGCTACATTTAAGTACACAGGAGCTCTAGTAGGATTAATCAAGATGTCATAACAGGCCTTGGTCCACAGGTTATACTCAATATGTAAAAAAAAATTGTGTAACAGTTAAAAGACAGACTGGACCTTCAGAATGAACAGCTACACACTGGAATTTAAAACTAATAGTTCAATTAGGGCCTTGAAAAAAAGAGGAGGAAACTAGCTAACAACCTCCTGAGACCCGGCCCGTTCATTTCTGTCCTTTATAGTGGACACTTTGTGTTCTTTAGAGGCGATCCTGGGCTTTCCAGTGAGGGTCCTGTGAGGGTTTGCATGCTGTTCCTCTGCAGAACCAAAAAGAAAACCAGGACCATCACAGCTAAACTATCCAGAGGAGGTTCTAGGACTAGACCTAAACGTGCGCGCGAGGTCACGTGACATCATACATATCACTCAGGTCCTATTCGCAACATAAAAATAAATTCACGCAAGTTTAATAATTTAAGGAGATGCACGTAAGTTTAAAAAATTAAAAAACGCATAGGCCCAGTTGGATGGGGGCCTGAAAACTTACTACCTCATCAGATGACGTTTACTACTTTTTACTGGTTTTAATTTGGCCCAGTTTCATTTACTACCTTTTACTACCTTTTACAACCCCGTGGCAACCCTGCTATCATTATATAATTGTGTGGAATGTTTTTATTGGGCAAAAACACTTAAATAAATGAAAAGTTTAATTTGTCTCGTCTTTTATTTGCTGATCCGATCCGTGACTTAAAACCATGATCCGATCCGAACCGTGATTTTTTTGATCCGTTGCACCACTAATTAGAAGCATACACAAAACAATCAATCATTCACAAAAACCCTGTTGTGGAAATGTTGTGTGCTGCAGGCACACTGGATGCGTTCTTTGCAGACCAAGAAACCTTTTTCCATTGTTTATTTTAAAGGGAAAGCTGTGTTTTCTGTACTGTTTTTGTGCAAAACATCTACATATTGCAGTCAAGTAGCCAATGTCATAAATAGATTTTTAAAAAGCAGATTCTAGGTTTGGCTTGAATTTACAAGCAGTAACACACTTGCCAGTTAATAGCTAGTTAACACATCACTTTCTGAAAGAAACAATGACTTTTTGGCACGACTCATCAAAAGAGCAGCAAGCTAGCAACACGGATTAACAGTATGACGCTACCATGAATTAGCAAAATGAAGAAGTGAATTCAAAGGGGGGAAGGGGAGAGG
>JBBPDE010000021.1:8136415-8154079 GCA_037974605.1 Nannopetersius ansorgii | reverse complement strand
CAAAGCACACATATTACCCTTGTCTGGTCCAAATCCCCCTCTGGTAGTAACTTAAAGCAAAATTGTTCATTTAACAGAGTGTGTTTATCTTCCATGGCTAGTTAGACTCAGTAGCAGCATTGGCTTCTGGCATGCTGGTCACTGACGTAGCGCAATACTACCCCCACAGATTGTGTGGTACTGCAATGCAGAGGGGCGTTTAAATTTCTAATTAATCGCGGGATCAATTTATTTTAGCGTTATATAAAATAAATTAATGCAAATATTTAACGCGATATTTTTAACAGCACTAAATAATACATTTAATTTATGAAGTGCTTTTCAAAAGACGCTGTACAATTTTGAGTAGACAAAGAAAACAGAACATTTTGTTTGTCTACTCACACTTTAATTATTTTGTTTACAAAATTTTGTTTACATTAAGCTCCTGTATTTGTTTTTTCTCCCCCTGTAGTATCGAAAATAGTACAGCATTTTGCATTTACAATTAGCTAATATTGAATTAGCTAATTAGCTAGACCCTCACTGAATGAAATTAACTTTTCGTTTACACATTACGCATCAGTGTTATATCTTGTTATTGTCACAGTTGTGCCTAATGCACAGCATTTTTTATTGGAATAGAATCTTACAAACTTTTTAATCCCATACTTGGTCAGAAATCAGCAAGTTATGACAATGATAAATGCACTGCTGCAACATTCATCCATGCAAGATAAGGAGTTTTTGTGCCTCCTTGCAAAAAATCATCCTGACTCACTTGCTCTCTTCCTCTCTCTGCTTCTCTCTCTCCATTTATGTCTTTCTCTCTGTCTCTCTCTTTTTCTGTCTCAGCATATGCAAGAGGCTGCAGAGCAGAAGCAGCAGCTGGAGGCAGAGCATGAGCTGGCCCTGGCTGTACTCAGCTCCAAACAGCAGGAGATCCAACTTCTGCAAAAGGTAAGGAACACACATAGAAACAAAGACATGCACATCCACACCTTGTTAATGGAGTTTTCAAACACTGCAGTGGTGGTCCTGTGGGGGTTCTGACCACTGATGTATTGTGTAAAGCAGGCTAACAAATGATGCAGAGAAACTGATTAACTACAAAGTGCACTTACATGCTAAGTGGGCATGATAAAATGGATTGACAAAGAGTGTAAGAGAATAAAATATCTGTTTTCTCTAAATCTTCTAAGATTAACTAGGACTTTTAGTGTGAAACATGTTATGCTGCTAGTGATCCATTAGATTTTAAAAGGGAGGAATGGGGACACCTTGCCAGAAAACAATTCTTCTCTCTGCACATGGAAATGTATGGAAATGCCTCAATAAAACAATATCAAAACTTATGTACAATTGTAAAAACAAAAATTGCATCTTCACAAAATTAAATCGCAGCAGCAAATCAAGAGCAATATTGAAGAAAAAGTGCAGAGGGACCTCTAAAACATACTACTGTACTGTATGTACAGTAACTGCAGTATAAGCTAAAGGGTTGCATGGATTGTACCACAAAACAACGATCAGTTTTCCTTCAACCTGTGAGAGAACACAGTGTTCTTGTGTGTGTATGGCCACTGCTAGAGAGATACGGAGATATTAAGAAGTTTGGTTATAGATAAAAAGCTATCACAGAAGTGCCTACTGTAGTTTGGCCCTCAGAGATGTGTTGGTTTTCTTTTGTGTCTGTGTGGCAGGAAAACAAAGCTATTAGGGTAGACGGCAGACACAGCACTACTGCACGTCTTCATCCTTACCACACAAATGCACCTACACAGGATACATGCATTCCTATGAACATTTAGAAACACCTGAATGCTCTTACACACTATTTGTGTCATGCTACATATACTTGAACATACAATGCACTTTCTAATTTTGTTCAAATTGCATCTGCTGTGGTTGCCATGAGGGTTGGATCGGTTCAAGGAGAATTAGGCTCTGACTCGTACCTTACTTTTATTCCTAATTAATGTTTCTGTTGATCTGACTGATACCGTATGGTTCTGCTTTTGTTAGATTTTGCTGTAGATTGATCAGAATCAGATATTAAAATTGTGAAACATTAATACTGATTATGGATGATTGATAGGGCATTAAATTAAATTAAAATTAAAGTCTAATTTCTCATTTCTACGGCACAGGTAGCATTATGCACATGCTAAAAATAAAGATTACAATTGAAATCTTTAAGGGAGAATTGCATCCAGTTTAATTCAAGAAAATGCATTGTATTGGTCCAGATAACTATCCCCCTAATTACACTGTAATATATTAAGGTTGAATGTACAGTTTTGGAAAATAGCTTTAATTGGTAGCAAACTGGTTCTTCACATTCCTGCATTTCATTTAGAATTTATAGTTCTTTAAGAACCATTCATTGAAAGGTTCTACAGGGAGCCAAATGTTGGTATTCTGTGGCATTGATGCAACTTTGGAACCTTTGTTTCTAAAGTGAACAATAAAGATAAGCAACATGTCTCCTGACTAATATGTCTTGTCTTTAGGCTCAGGTTGAGGCAAATAAAGAGCATGAGGGAACAGTCCACTTGCTAGAGGTAAGCCGTGTCCATTTTCTATCCTCTGACCATTCTTATCTCAGCTGACCTGGTCAATAGAGCCTATAAAAAAAAATCAGATGAAAATACTAATAGCTGAGTTTCTCCCTGACAGATATTTCTAACTGTGAAAATCTAGGTGTGGAGCTATAGGAAGTGCTTTTGTGAAATGAGACAAAACAAACAGTCTACAAGCCAATGGGACCTAAACTGAAAGTAGAACTTAGCACGTATGATGGCCCCTACTCATGAACACCCTCCATTTGCATTGAGTTTCTTTGAAGATTTGGGTTGTTTTCTGTGTGTCAGTTTTTTTCTCCCACAAAAAAATGATGTATTGAACTTATTTCATTCAGATGTGCACATAAATATCCACGCTAATTAAATATATTATGGTTGCACAATAATTTGCAAAAGTAAAACTCAAGAACAAAGCTGTGTTGACATAGAGTATTTTATTCACGTGGAAATGTACACATTTAAATTAGTTCATTACATTGTTTTTTCACTGTAGATTTTGTGTTTAATTTGCATTAGAGATTTAATTTCTGACCACTGCCATTCTGATTTATGTTTTTCCTTTTGTGCTTAAACAGAACCATACGGACAGAATGCAGGTATATGCCTTTTCATGTAGAGACCCTAAAAATTCCCTCATGACTTTATTTTTTGTCTTGACAAAAACTCATCCCTTTTCCTGCTCAGTTCAGAAGCCAAATGCTATACAGTCCCTTTAAGGGCTATTCCATATCATGTAAACCCTAAGAGTCTAATGCAGTACTTTACAATGTTAAAGTTTAAAAACTTACCATTCACTTCTCTCACCATACTGTCCAAACTGGGAAATTAAGCTGCAAGAACAGCATGTTTTGAATTAATTGTTTTTGTGACATTACAAAATTTACACATATCCCGTTATTCCAACATATCGCGTCCCATCATTCCAGCTGTTTAGACTGTTTTTTTGCTGGACTGGTTAGATTAGAAAAGTGGTCATGTACAAATATACAGGGAATAAATAAAATCCAAAATGTAGGATATGGGCCCTTTAAACCTATAATTCTGAAATTATGTGTATTGTATGATTAAAAAGTTCACCCACTAGTAAGAGGCCAGTTATTAATTGCTGGGCACTAACCCCTGGTTATTAACTAGTGTACTCTAATTGGTTTGGCTCATTAGCAGAATCACAGGACTGGTAAATGTTTGTTTCTTATCTACATTGTGGGATTTTAACACACACACACACACACATACACACACACACACACACACACACAAAACACATACATAGGCTTATAACCAGGGATTGACATAAGCGGTACGCAAGCAAGAATTGGCATACTTGGTGCGAGAAATGCACACCAGTTTTCAGTCTTTGCTGTGCAAATGTGTATATAATTTGAGTAACTTCATACTGGCTCTCTAATTACCACCACTCAAGAAAGGAAAACCATAAAAAGAAAAATGGAAGATTTGTATAAACTTTGTTTATTGGGTTTTATAAACACATGAGTATCAACAGAATATTTAAAATCAAATGATGATTTTTTAAACATGGTTCCTGCCGGTCTGCGGAGCCTCGCTTCTGCACCAATCAAAATTCAGTCAGAGCAGGTCTGATCTCAGCACTTCTGTCACTGTGTGCTCCCCCTGCCCCCTCGACTTCATAGCCCACCCCGATACGAGACCCGTTTGCCAGTTCAGAGAGTGATCTGCCCCTGTTCCACGCAGTGCTGAACTGGCCATCTGGCTTTCCGGGCACTTTACAGCCACAAATTCAAGTACAGAATCAGGCTGAGCTCGGAAACTCGGCCCGAGTGGCTCTGCCAGTGTGCCTTCCTCATTTCGACCAGAGAAAGTAGACACACACATCATATTGATTAAATTTTTTTGGTGTCAAATAATCCCTGTGGATGACAAAAACTG
The DNA here is from genome assembly GCA_037974605.1 of Nannopetersius ansorgii. Taxonomy (NCBI): domain Eukaryota; kingdom Metazoa; phylum Chordata; class Actinopteri; order Characiformes; family Alestidae; genus Nannopetersius; species Nannopetersius ansorgii. The sequence continues at coordinate 8,149,607 of JBBPDE010000021.1, read as the reverse complement.
TTATTTCATTTAGGTTAAATGTCAGTTTGCACATTCAGCACCATTTGGCACAATTCAAAAGTAAAGTTAAAAGTAAATCTATCTATATATGCATGACCAACCGGGGGACCGCCTGGGGGGTGGGGTGGGTTCCAGTGCCCATAGTAAGATGAAACCATATCTGTCTGTCTGTATATATATATATATACAGACAGACAGACAGACAGACAGACAGATAGATAGCTTGATTGATTGATTGATTGATTGATTGTTGGGGGTATTATAAGCCTGTTATGTCTGTGCCACATGTGGCATTGCTACTTAAGAGTACTAATATGCAGCCATCATTGCCTGCATTAAAGCAGTTTTTTTGAGCTGCTTCTGCAGAAAATTCACAGCTCATTTGTGATTGCAATCAGTAATTGCCTCTATTTGTAACAGATAAGGCTTAAGTCCTTATTGTCTTTGCACAAACTAATAGAATTAGCATTGCAGCCTGAAAATACTTACATTCTGCTTTACACGAGTGCAATGATTCATAAGTAATAATTAATAGAAAGAAGTGTCAGCGTTTTTCTGATCTGGCCCTTCTTCCTTATGCTCCCTCTGCTTCTTCAAACCCTCAAAAGGCCACAGTTCACAACTTGGAACAGAAATGGCGGTCTCAGAACGCTAAGTGTAATATTTTGTCAAAAGACCTGGGGAAATTTCACCTGAAGTCAGACACTGCAGAATTAACTTCTTACGATCTTCAGCACTCGCCACAGAAAGCACTCTGCCACATTCTGAACGACGTGCACAGCCATCCTGGGAAAGGTGAGCCTAGACAGTTTTCTCTTTCATACATAATAAAACTCATTTGACCCCAGCTGGCTTAAGTATTACAGTAGCTTTGTGTGGCATTTCCAAGGAGTACTGTGACATTATTATTTATGTGTATGATATTGCTTTTCCCAACATAAGCCTGGTTTGATCTTTAATTTCTTATTTTACAATGTTTGTGTTTGCTGTTTTTGTGCCACCTGTTCACTTAAAAGAGTAGAACCATAAAAATGTACAGGAATTCCAACAAGACTGTTTCATCCAAAAGGAGTTGAAAACCTTTAGATCTTGTGATAATCATGCACCAGAATATGTGTGGTGAAGAAAAACCCAACCTCTAATAATTATAAAAACCTTCTTTGTCTAGAAGAATAGCTGAAAGGTTGTTTTTATAACAATCATTGACACACCAAAAAAACACCCAGGAATTACAAGAGCAACAGCCCATAACATTGAACACTGGCATTCTTTGATAAAGTTTTTAAAGATGATTTAATGGAACAGCTGTCCACAGACCATTTAAATTGGTTGAATGTTTCTTCTTTTACAGTGCAACCCCTCAAGATCTAAGTAATTTTTAAAATTTCACTCCATGAACAGTGCACCAGCTTGCTTTGTCATGTTGGCTGTGTTGGTGGAAAAAACTGTTGATAAGGAACATTGTATGAAACATGCCTGTGAGCTTATTCTCTCCAATATGTATAAACCTAAAAAAGAATTACACCATATTTTTGTTCCATCTTGTTATATGTAAGAGGATATTTCAAGAAACCACACTCATTTTCAGCAAAAAGCTAAGAGCCCTCAAACGTTTACAACAGTGTTATGTCATTGCAAACTGTTGTGAGATTAAAATGAATGTATGAAGCACAGTAGGAGCTGCAGCATGATATTTCTCTCACAATAGTAGGTTGATTCCTGTCTACATGATTTATGATCCTCTCTAAATGAATGAAATTAGTTTCAGTGCATTTCCTCTTTGTTTGAGTGATGTGTCTGAGGGAAACATAATCTCTTCCATTAGTCGAACATGCAGCAGCTTTCTGAGGGTGATATGCAGGTGCTTTAATTCCCCTGCTCACCATCTCCTTAAATACAAATGACTGTGCCACCGAGGGCAGGCAATGATTGACAGGTGCTGGTGGTTGGGTGTGTAACTCTATGTTGTGCAGGTGATGAGAGATCTGCAGGCTCTTCGCTAATCTCTGAGCTCCTCCAGCCACTGCAGGTCAGCAGAGAGAGGCCCGAGCTGCTGGTCACGAAACCCACTGTCCACACTCACAGCCTCTCCAGGAGCCCCCTTCCAACAAGCCCCTCAAAGGTTTGTCTATCAACTTTACCTGTGCACTGATACTGCACACTTCAGGCTCAGAATGAACAATTCAGTTGACCCGTTACAGAGACACATGCACACACTATAAAAAGTAATGCTGAGTAACAGAGGGCGGGTGGGGTGTATATGTCAGTTTGTGCTAACTGCATTTGGTGGACTTTTAGTGATTTTCTGTCCTCTTGTTTCTCTTCTATACATATGGCACATTGAACAGGTCTGTGGCAGTTTTGTAGCTGTTTTTTCTCCCTGCAACCAAGAGAGATCAATGCACCAGGCTATATAGAAATGTAATACACACTGATGTATTTAAAGAAACAGCAATTGTAATAGAGATTAAATAAGTAACTATAGTAACCTCACACTTTTCGCTGGGGGTTATCTTCTAAGAGCACCCTTGTATAGTGAAAAACCGTGTTGTTGTGATGTGGTTAAAATAATGGCTAAAAATGCAGTGTAAACCCTAAATATGTCCCCAAATATGCCCCCAAAACATTTTTCATTTTAAAACTCATTAGCATTAAAGAAAATGCAAAGGTAAACCCATATTGGTACTGTACAGTTTACCCTGAATACCAACGTTACCCCTGTATAGACTGTACTTGCACAAGCATTTTCTTTGGTATGTGCTGTGGATTTATTTGGTATAAGCAGGGTAAATAAGATATGCTCCCTGTACCTGTGCCTGCAACCCTAGGGAAGATTAAGTGGTTACAGAATGTTAGTGAGTGACAAATACAATATCAATTCAGAGCATTAAATACATCAATTATAATAACAAAGTGGTGAACATCTGTTATACTTCCCCTCCAATTCACTGATGCACTAGTGTGGCCCATTATCAAGGGAGATATAAGGGAGTCTCTTAAGGGATGTGTTAACTTCACCAAAACATTAAGTTAGACCAGGGGTGCTTATTACTGGGAGATAATGCCTGGTTGGGTCTCCAGGACTGTTCCTCGGGTCCATGTGTCTTCCAATCCACCATATATTCCAACCTACGCCCTCGTGGGCGAATGGTGTTGGTGGGAATATCATTGAACGTGGTTGGGGGTGGTCCGCTGTGGGGGAAAACAATTGGGACTTGTGTGCCTTACGATAGCTGTAATACAGGACTCATGTGCAGGGAGTGCGGAACTGCCAGACAGCAAGCAACTGGATTAATCCGGCAGACTACTCGAAAGGGGCTCTAGTTTCCCATTTTTGTGGTTAACTGGTCTGTTGGACTCCTATGTGGGAACAACGTGGGACGATGGCCAATGAAGGCCTGAAAGAGAGACATCCCCGTACCAGACACGGTGAGCTGACTGTGAACTGATTCTGCCTAGAGTAGATGCCGCATCCAGGATGTAGGATTGGGGGAACAATAACCGTGTAAATATTTCACCAGCTCCTGGTTAATCTGTTCCTTCTGGATATTGGATTGGGGGCGGCACCAGGAAGTAAGACTAACTGAGACCCCCGGTTGTTTCCAAAAATGAGCAATGAACTGAGGTTCTCGGTTGGATAGTATGCCCACGAGAGGACAGTGATGTTTAACCACTTCTCTTAATTCTATGTTTGCTGTTTGAGGGGCTGAGGGTAGTTGGGGTAGTGGAACAAAATGTGCAGTTTTGGTGAAACGATCAACTAGGACCAACACTACCATGTTTCCGTCAGATGGGGGTAATCCTGATACAAAGTCCATTTAGACATGGAACTAGAGTCTCAGTGATATAGGCAGGGATAGTATAGGGTCTTCAGGATGAGGCTGCACAGATGACACATACTCTGCGATATCGTCCTGGATGGTGGGCCACCAGAAATGTCTCCTGGTGTTTTCCAAAGTTTGGGCTTGGCCAGCGTGGCTTGCTAAACTGGCATTGTGTGCCCACTGAAGCACTTAGAAGTGAGGATTGTAGGGGACGTATTCCAAGCCATCTGGGGTACCAGGGTATGGAGGTTCCATGTGCTGAGCAGCTTTCACATCATCCAGGAGGGTCCACCTTGCTGGGGCTACTACACAGGATGTGGGAAGAATCATCTCCGGCGCCTGGGTCTGTTTGTTCATCAGAGAATTACCGGGAGCGGATTGCCATTCTTGTAAAGCAGGGTGGTATGACAAGGTAAAGAAACAGTTAAAGATCAAGGACCAGCATGCTTGCCATGGGTTTAGACAGTGAGCTTCTTGAATGTATTCTAGACTCTTGTGATCATTCTAATCCTATGAACAAATTTTTCGCCTCCTCGAGCCAATGCCACCACTCTTCCAATGCCGCTTTGATTGACAGCAATTTTCCGCTACCCACATCGTAGTTTCTTTCAGCCGTCATGAATCATCTCAAGAAAAGAGGTTTGGGTTGAAATTCACTTTTTTGAGTTGGTTTTCCAACAATCTCTGAAGGACCTCACCCACCAGCTGGACTTGATGATTAGGCGAGAACACCAGGATGTCATTGAGATATACAAACACAAAGGGGTTTAAGAAGTCCTGGAGAACGTCATTCACCGGCACTTGGAATAGAGTGGGAAAGTTTGAAAGTCTGAACCACATTTCCAGGTATTTGCCTCTAGGAGTTATATAGCCTGTCTTCCATTCATTCCCCTCTCTTATTTGTACCAGATGGTGTGCATTGTATAAACCCAGCTTGGTGAAGATAGTGGCCCCAGCCAACCATTCATAGGCAGTATTGAGAAGAGGTAATGGTTGTTTGGTTTTGGCAGTTATTGATTGAGCTTTTGATAGTCAATGTTGGGGCTCAGACCACTGTCCCTTTTCACCATGAAAAAGAAGGATGCAGCGTCTGAATATGTACATTATTATAATGTAGTTTTAGTGTCTGGTTGGGTTAAGGGATCAAATCTGCCCTGGGAGAGCATAGAACTTGATAAGAGCTCAATTGCACAATCATATAGATGGTTAGGTGGCAGAGACATGGCTTGATCATGGTGAGATGACTTGGAAAAAAGTACAGCCAGAATATGGTACTTCAGAGGGGTTGAGGGTGGCTTCTCTGGCTTGGCCACCACTTTTGATGCAGAATTCATGGAACTCTTAAGAAGACAATGTTCAGTACTTCCTGGCCTACATTGTTAAAGAACAACCTCAGCCCATTCAAATACAAGTTGATGAGTAGCAAGCTAAGGTTAACCCAAGATGAGGTGATCTTGTGGTGTGTCTCAGTGAAAGAATTCACACCGGTCCTGATGACTGTGTTTAGTGACCTACTGTAATGGTAGAGTTTTGAAACTTGTCAGGCTAAGGTCTGGTCTAGCAAGTTTACGGCTGCCCTGCAGTCCACCAAGGTCCCATATCTTAACTTGGCTCATGGCGTCCCTTGACCAGGACAACACAAAGACAAGATCGCATCAGGAGGTCCATTTTCCCTGGTGAGCTGGGTCAATCCCAATCAGGTGGGATGATTTTGGCACTCAGAGTAGCTTGGAAATGTCCCTTCCTGCCACAGTACAAATCCTTGGGACATTCTCCTTTCTTTTTCGATTTGCATGGTGAATAGTGGTACTGAGAAACAGTGAGGGGAGTCCTGTGTTTTGCCACATTTTCTGCAGGTGTTGGGTCTTTCACGTCTTTCCTGGTGTTGCTCATCAACCTCACTGCCCAGAGTGATCAATTCTTTTAGATTGTTTTCCCAATCTTTATTCACACGTTCTTCAGCTTCTCCTGGAGTCCCTGGTAGAAGGCCATTGTGAGTGCAATACTGGGACACTCACTCTGAGATGGCAGAGTACAGAACTTGATGGCATAGTCCACCACTGATCATTGACCTTGTGAGAGGGTTAATAATCGCCATGCTGTCGTTCACTGTGAGTATCCACACCAGAACCCTTGTCGTAGGGCAGCCATAAACGTCTCTCTGGTGTTCAGGCTGGGGTTCTTTTGCTCCAGAAGTGACGAGGTCCAGTTGGGGGTGCGTCCGCCAAGCCTAGTGATGACATAGGCGACATTGGCTTCTTTGTCTGGACACTGGGCAGCTTGTTTAAAGATAGTTTAACGATAGGGCTCACTGGGTAGTAAAGCCCCAACAGGCTGCTGAATCTCCAGTGAATACAGGAGGGGGAGCAAGGCCTGTAACATTCATGGGAGCTGTAGCTCAGCAAAGAGAAGTCAAAAACACACAGGAGGAATATTCATGACAGAACACTAAAGTGGTGTAATATACAGCTTTAAAAAGCGCTCTGGAGAAAGTTTTTCGAGTTCATGCATGGGGCCTGGCCAAGGGGCATGGCTCTGGGGAACGCGATTGTGTTGTTTGTTTACAGTAGCATACAAAGACAATTATGTTCCCGTAATCTACTTCCATTTCTACAATTAGATCCATGTGAGTAACCTCACATCAGATGATTGGCTAACGAGCATGGGATAATCTACTTTGAATCAACAACATAATTTTTTGCTAACATACCCACTGACTTGAAAGAAATGGTGTAGTTTGTTTTTGCCTGATTTTATGATTGGCAGTATTGTAAACACATAATAATGATGCATTGTTTTACACAATACAACCTGAAACAATGCCATATGCAGAATAAATGCTGTCCATGTATGGAAACAATAACATAGTATTTTTTGTCCTAAGACAAATGATCTAGTTAGAGGATAGAAAACATGTCATGCATAAAAAAACACATCACCCAGCATTGTCTACTCTGTCTGTAGATGGATGATGAGGTGAATCCAGCTCCCAGGTCCAAAGCTCGATACACAGGACAGGTCCGGCTGTGCACTGCCCGCTACAGGTAAGAGCTCATTGAAGGGAATAGTTTTTAGTTATTGTCCCCCAAGGAACAAAAAGTCTAAATGTACTCTTGCAGCATAGCCCGTAAAGTTATATTACGAGCTTTAACACATTAAACAGAAGGAAGGTATTCATACATTTTCGTGACAAATATGAGACTATTGTAATGATTATGTATTAACAGAAAAATAAAAACAGGAGGTGAAACAACTTTCTGATAAAAATGTACTATAGGATTTTTAGTGTTAGGTTATTTGCTGATACTTAGGTTCTTTTTTCTTCTCTTTTTCTGTGTTATTGTTATTCTTCCTCCCTTTTCTCTGCTCAGTTATAATCCCTATGATGGACCCAATGAGCATCCAGAAGCTGAGCTCCCTCTTGTTGCTGGGAAGTATCTCTATGTATATGGAGACATGGATGATGATGGATTCTATGAAGGTAATCCACATTTGATCTCTCTTTTTTTTAAACAGGGCAAAGTATTTATGCAGTTTTATTTTGGTAATGAATGGTTGGGATTATACCTGTAGCATTATGCAAGACTTCTCTAACTGTTAATTCATTAAGATACTTCTTTTAAATATTTGAGACATCCTGGAATCTGGTGGCATATTATGTAAATAATTATGTTAAGTTAAGTTCATTCTTCAGTGTGAAACTGAATGAGATTTTAAAGAAGTAATTCTCCCAAATGAATCACTAGCAGATTATGATGCAAATTGGAGGAGTTGTTAATTTGTCACCTGCCTGCAGCTAGGTGGCTGAGTGAAAAACACTGTTGAAAGTGCACCTTCACTGAGTCACTTAGGCCGCCTTTTTTCTTGGTTTCTTTTGTACTAATTATATGCTCTATTTTTAGCTCTTAACATTTACAGCAGGCATGGTTTAGAGCTGGAGCTGTAAGTTCTTTCATCTTGTGATAGTCGTGATTAGCATCAGTACTGTGAGCTGTGGCAGGAGAATATCATGCAGTGTTCGTTGACTTAATACATTACATCAACTAGGGCACGTGCCCACATAAAATACAGTTTATATAACATAATCTATGGCATTTGGAGTGAGTCATCTGTTCATGTAGAGTCTGAGTCACAGCTTTTTTCTCCTCTGCTGATTGCAGGGGAGTTACTGGACGGCCAGCGAGGCTTGGTCCCCTCCAACTTTGTGGAGTTTGTCCAAGACAAGGAGAAGCCGTCTGTGGATGGGACTGAGGACCTGGGCCAGTTGGACCATGGCTGTCTGAGCCTGACCACCATAGATGGAGGCATTTCCTTGGACAGTCTGAGCGCTGACCCTCTCGGCCCTTGCAGTAATGGAACTGGTTCTCTGGATGCTGAGGAACTGAGTGATGATATTGTGCCTTACCCAAGGAAGATCAACCTAATTAAACAACTTGCCAGGAGTGTCATAGTGGCCTGGGACCCTCCACTTGTTTCTCTAGGCTGGGGTAACATTAATGGATACAATGTTCTAGTGGATGGAGAGGTTCGTTCCACTGTCCCTTTCCAGAGCAGGACCAAACTGCTGCTGGAGAAACTGGATCTTGCTGCCTGCACCTACCGTGTGTCAGTACAGAGCATGACGGACCGAGGCCTGTCGGATGAGTTGCGCTGCACCATGTTGGTGGGCAGAAACGTCACCGTGGCTCCAACAGGCCTGCGTCTGGATGACATCATGCGTGACTCAGCAGAGCTTTCCTGGCTCCCCAGCAATAGCAACTATTCTCACATGGTATTCTTAGATGGAGTGGAGCATGCGGTGGTGAAACCATGCTGTTACAAACTCCGCTTCACCAACCTGAAGGCCACCACGGTCTACAAGGTCAGAGTGGTGGCCAAACCTCATCAAGTACCCTGGCACATGCCTTTGGAGCAGCGAGAAAAGAAGGAGGCTGGGGTGGAATTCTGCACCCAGGCTGCAGGTCAGACTTAACATCATGTATCAGCTTTGACCACATGTCACTGGTCCATGCAATATAGTAGTTTGACAGTAGTTTGGCCACACCTGGAACCTATAATACAACAGCATGATGCTGACTTTTTAAAGGGCCCCTTTCCTTGTATTTCCTGAAATCCACTCATGATGTGTGTCTATTATGTCACAGAAATATACATAATTAATTTGTGCATGATCATTTCCAAGCCTTTCTTTATACCTTAAACTTATTTTTAAAACTGAACCTTAAAGACTTATGCATGTAAAAACCTGATTCTCCCTGGACCATTTTTCTGTGGCTTACAACTGTGTTAGGACAGGTGGGTGACTAAGGGATAGGCTGAGGTGTGTTTTGACTTACACTAAAATTTGGGTTATATTAACTGTCGAAGGAACAGATCTGTGGCGTAACCTGAGGACCCCTGTACTGAATTCAAAGGCATAGAAACAAAAATGCTTTATTAAAGAGATGTTTGGAAAATGGTCATTAAAATGTAACTTCATTTTAATATATAAAGACACAAATATCAAGGGGATATGTGAATAAAAGGATATGGGCACTATAAATAGGCAAACACTCCTTTGACGTATTCAGTAATTTGATTACCTGTTACAATCTGCATAGCTTGTTGTGTTTAGTGGGACATATTTTTTTTTTTCTTTGTATTGTTTTGACATTGTGCACTATGGTACTATGGTTTGTACCATAATCCTAATCCTATCTGTGGAGCATTTTAGATTTAAATTTAGATTTAAAATTATACATGCTACCCAAGACAGATTAAATTACCCTAGCCCCGTATTTACATGTTGACAGGTGTCTTTAGAGGATGTGATCCTCTGTAAGCAATTGCTAAAATATTACTACTTGATGCTCAGTCTACTGAATGCACTATATAAGTATGTATGCTTTACAAGTTTGATTAGGCAGAAAACTTTAAAGTGTGTAAATTGTTCCCAAACTTGGAATAGGTGTTGATAGACATTATTTCATAATTTGTGGTGTTATTTTTTTTAAACTGTGTAAAAATATTGAATTGGTATTCCTATTTCAGTTGTTTTTAGAAAATGTGTGCCTTCTGTAGTACTAACATCTAATTTAAGTGGACATTAGTCCATTAATTTCATGAGCCAACCATGATTAACTCAATTAAGTTATTCAGTAGCCCTACATAGCTTTTTCTGTCACCAACAAATCCCTAAAATGCTTTGAAAATTGTGAAGTTCACATTCTTTCGCAGACTTTTAGTAGTAAAGATGTACTGTTCCATCTGAATGTCCATGTTACTGCATGCTTGAATTCAAATATTTCCCCTCTGCCTGGTATATGCACTGAACCAGGAGGAACATTCTGTTCCCAAGTACACTGGTTCAGTTAGGCTTGATATGAAACTGACTGTGTCTAATTTCCCTCCAGGGCCACCTCTTCCGCCCCATGAAGTTCAAGTCCAGTGTGGTCAGACCCCAGGGATTCTCCAGGTCCGCTGGAAGCCCCCTCCATTAACACCCATGGGGACTTCCAATGGTGCAAACGTCATTGGCTACGCAGTGTGCACCAAGGGCCAGAGGGTGAGAGCATGAATCACTGCACAATAGTCATTCCCAGCTACATTTATGTAATACATTCACATTTCACATCAGCAGTCTGGACGACAATAACTTTAGCTAAAAAGTCCCCTTTGAAAATTCTCTATTATTTAGAACATGCTCCTGCCCCCTGTTGGGGAAGATAACTTATTACAGAATTTGTGATGTTTGATGCTTGTTGTAATAAGGCCTAATAAATGCAGATTTATGATATTTTCAGGTAGGTTTATGAACCCTAATATATACTGGCTTCTGCTGAAGTACATTCTGAACTCTTGGAAAAGACACTGCCAGTATATATATATATATATGTAGGAACCAATTGTATTGTTGGATAAAGTGTAAAGTTTAGATCTGATATTAGTAATTATATTCTGATAAACAGTTTGAGATTTATTATTTCCTTTAGATTGCTGAGGTGTTGTACCCACTGGCAGATTTTACAACTGTGGAGCTGAACCGTCTCACGTGTTTGGAGGCTCATGAGGTGGTGGTCAGGACCTTATCAGCACAAGGAGAATCGCAGGACTCCCATGTTGCTGTCATTCCTAGTAACCTTCTTGTGCCTCCCCCTCAGGCCCTCCCACCGCCTCACCACATTCAGGCCTCTCTTCCACACCAACCACCCCAGCCTGTTCCCTCACACCCTGCCCTTCCACCCTCAATCCAGCCTCTTCCCCCCCACACATGCCCACCTCAACCACATGGCCATCTCCAGCCACTCCCAATTCACCAAAATCAGCCATCCTCTCATCTACAGCCTCATCCCATGCCACATCCTACTCAACCATCTCCTCCACATCTCCAGCCTCTACCTACTCACCCCTTTCCCCAGCCCCAGCCCACTATTCCAATCCCCCAGCCCACCATTCCAATGCCGCAACCCCACATTCCACAGCTGTCTCTTCCCCAGCCCCAGAGACCAATAAGTGCCAGAGAGCTGGAAACCAAAGAGCAGGGGCCAGGCATGCTTCATCCTGCCACTGGTCCACCTCAGCCATGGGAGTCTGTCTGTTCTCCTTCTGGCTTGCCTCCTTCCCTGCCGCATGGACACTACCTGGAGGCACCGCCTTGCCCCAACCGGCGCTCGCCATCTCCCCAGAGAATTCTCCCCCAGCCCAGAGGCACACTCATCCCTGACAACATGGCCAAGGCCATTGCCCGGGAGGCTGCCCAACGAGTTGCTGCAGAGAGTGGACGGGTTAGTTTTCATAGTTTGGAATCAATGTTCTGAATAATATATAAGGTGTTTGGTTACAGATACAATCTAAAATGATTATGATTCTCTAGTTTCACATTATAGTATAATACTGAGGAATTGAAGATGAATGCAGAATCAGGAACCGTGTTATTTAGCATCAAAACATTGTGAGAAAATGAATATCAAGGATGTCTCTCATTTCAAAATGATACACTATCAAATCTTGAGGCGGATTATCACACAGTTTAATAAAAATGTTTATCTCTGAAACAATATAACTTTTGTTAGATATTTAATAAAATAACATCAAGAACTTTTATTGAAGTTAGTCAGTGGTTAAATAGTTAAAATGTCTATATACCTTTTTTGGGCCAGAGAATAATAAACAACAATCATAATCATAAAGGCAATCATAATCGTAATTAGAAAGTCACACATAAAACAGCCACACATAAAGCTGTTAAACTTCAAATAACTGTTAAAACATTTAGTTGTCATGGTTCTATATCCTGTTTTCACTAAATAAAGACATTTAAGACTCCACATTGTTGAAATTGCTTTATCTAAATTGCATATTTAGCAAACATTGCAAACATTTTTAATGAGAAGTGATTCCAAGGGTTTGAGTAGTAGCATACACTGATACTTCTGTGAGTTCTGTTTTAAGAGACTTATTGTGGGCTATAATTAGAAAGCATGAAACACCACAGAAGATGCTGTAGTTTGCTGTAGTTATTAAAGTCTCTGAAAGCATTTTTCCATATCTAGATGGAGAGGAGAAGTCAGGGCTTTCACTCTCAGAACTCAGATGAGGAGGAAGATGAGGAAAGCTATCAGTCCCGCAGAAGAGGAGCATCTGTGGATGACTTCCTCAGGGGCTCAGAACTGGGCAGGCAGGTATGGGAGCTGTGGGGTGGCACTGCTTAATATGATGTAGCTAGAGGCTAGTACTAAAATATCAGAGCTGAATCCTCAGGTAGTGCGTTGGCTGGTGTTGTGGTAAATTCTGAACAGATATATTTTTGCCTCAGTCCCACTACAGTCACAGTGAAGAGTACCAGACAGAAAGCAGTCGGGGTTCAGACCTGTCTGACATCATGGAGGAAGATGAGGAGGAGCTGTACTCAGAGATGCAACTGGAGGAAGGACGTCGGCGCAACTCACACAATGCTCTTAAGGTGATGTCAAATATATTATGTATGATACATGTGATGAAGTCAGACCATAATGTTGATGAAGTCAGATCAGCTATGAATACAAAAAAAATCATCAAGGCCATTTTTTCTAGAATATGGCAACACTTTATTATACAGTCAGGTCTGTAATTATAAACACCTTTGAAGAAAATGGTTAAATGGTCTAGGTAAGTATCACTGTTGTTTGAAAAAAGTAATCAACAAGACTAAAATATACAAAACCAAACAAAAATAGCTGAATGGATTTAGAGTGTTACATTTTCTGACATTGATAGTTTTATTGCCTGACTCAAACCCCATTGAAAACCTGAGGTATAAGTTAAAAAAGCTAAAAAAAAATACAAACCGGATTCCAAAAAAGTTGGGACACTAAACAAATTGTGAATAAAAACTGAATGCAATGATGTGG
>JBBPDE010000021.1:8102553-8131317 GCA_037974605.1 Nannopetersius ansorgii | reverse complement strand
AATAATAATAATAATAATAATAATAATAATAATAATAATAATAATAATAATAATAACAATAACAACAACAACAACAATAATAATAACAATGAATAATAATAATAATAATAGTAATAACAATAATAATAATATTATTAATAATAGCTTTTCAGTTTAAGCAAATTTATGATATTGAACTTTTTACATAATTTTCAGTTTTCTTAGTTTTCTTTCTTTACAATTCATTATCAGTTTTCTTAGAGTTATTCCTTCCACTGAAGTGCATGTTCAGACCGCTCCTAAAATTATTCAGTTATAAGTACTCAAAGACTTGTGGGGTCCATTCCAACTGGAGCGCATGGTGTCATTAAAACACAAAGGGGTTATCCCCAAATACTTACTAGATTTCATGAAATTCATGTTAAAATTTTAATTATTATTATTTTTACTCAACCCTTTTTTGCTGATCATTTCATATGTAAGGAAAAGAAGCCCTTTTGACTCTCAACATTTAGATGAGATGGATGGATGGATGGATGGATGGCTATTTATTTTTAAATCAGCATCTCTGAGTATGACAACTATTCCTACCAGTGTCTATTAAATTCCTACACAAGCACCTCATACTGCTTCATGAGGTATGGATTAGTGATCACCTGAATCATGTCTTATTTAATGAGGAAAAGTATAAAAACACTACTGTAATCAAAACACTTCTTGCAATTTGACCAGTCAGATGGTAAATCACTACTAGAAGTATGTCAAAGGTTATTATTGCAATTTAAGATAGGTTTTCTTTGAATTAATTTAAGTTCTGCAAACGCTGCATCATTTCTCTTATTTTGATGTTTTGTCATTCCCTTTATTATATTTTTAAAAACAATATTTTTATTTGGAAATTAGAAGACATATTGTTTTTTTATAAACTAAGGCAAAGCTATTCAGTTCAATACACCTATAAAAGATAAATCCTGAGAAACTGAACATTTTTGCAGCTGTCTCTTTTTTTTTTTTGCAGAGCTGTAGATGTTAAAGAATATGTGAAGACTCTCTGTTTTCCATCCTCTCACAGAGCAGAACAGAAAAGGTGGTCGTCATCCTGTGGCTACTAGAAGAATGGTGGCCCTTTACGACTATGATCCCAGAGAAAGCTCCCCAAATGTTGATGTTGAGGTGCTCACAAACACTTGCACTCATAAATGCACACAAGTACACTCTGAGTATTGTATATTGCTGACTGGCCTGGTCTGAAGTAATTTTATCTTGTTGTATGCAGGCAGAGCTGACGTTCTGTGCTGGTGACATCATTGCTGTATTTGGGGAGATAGATGAAGATGGATTTTACTACGTAAGTGATGTGTCACGATTGTCCTAAAAGGAGCTTTAATATTTCTTGCTGTTTTAAATAAGACGTAGTGATGACAATGGGCTGCTTTAGGGAGCGACATATACAAGCTTGTATACTCCTCCTCATTCAGAATTTCTTCTAAAATCAAGTACATAAATGGGGAGTGTGCCCCTTCTGTTGTATTAACAGCAAAGGAAGGTCTTACACTGCACTGATGTTCAGCCACAAAAGTTTTAGTGAGGTCAGGTACTCATGGATGCTTAGTTCTGGATCACAAATACCACTCCGGATCTCAAAAGAACACAGTTCCACTTCTCCACAGACCAGTGACAGGGACCTTTATACCACTCCAGCCAGTGCTTGGAATTGGGCATAATGATTTTGGGTTCATGAGCAACAGTTTCAAAGACATTCAAAATTCAAAGACACTCTGAAAATCAAAGTAAAAAAATGATGCGGCAGGCTAGTTCTTCTGCAGCATCTCAAAATGGTACTCATTAGTTTGTATGGCCCCCACATATTTGTATACATGCCTGACAACATCAGGGCATGCTTCTAATGAGATGACGGATGATGTCCTGGAGTATCTCCTCCCAAATCTGGATGGGGGCGTCACTATACTCCTGCACAGTCTGTGGTACAATAAGCAGTATTCACACTGAAAAAGAACTAGTTCCAAGTTCAGTTCATTAAAAAAAAGAACTAGTTCACATTAATCATTTTTTCTTTAACCATGTTCACAGTTCATAAAATTAACTAGTTCACATTCGTATTTTTTTTTTTTTCATTTTCAATACATGTCCTTCTCAGAGAAGTTGAACTAACTTTCCAACCTCTTAAGGGTCCAGGTATCGCCTCATGCTTCCAGTAGTGACACTAACCCTAGCCAACAAAAAAAATGGGAGGAGGGAAAAATTGTTCATGGCCTCCATCTGTAAAACCAATCCTCTTTTGGGGGTTGTCTCATGGTTGCCCCTATAGTGCACCTGGTGTTAATTTCATTCATACCAAAGCAGGTGAAACTGGTTAACAACCCCCCATGCTTCTTATTTAAAAAGTGTTCCTTGACTTTTTTTTTAGCAGTGTATTTTTGAACCCACTTTATGAATGAATACAGAACATTTTAAAAAACGTTTTTAATAGATAGCCTTGGTTGGGGTGGTTAGGGTGCTGGCCCTGCAATCAGAGGGTTGGGGTTTGAATCCCAACTGCTAGTGTCACCGCTGAGATACCCTTGAACAGGGTGCCGTCCCCACACACTGCACCACGGGCACCTCGTTGGCGGCAGACCACTGCTTTGCTTGGTGAATGGGTTAAAATGCAGAGAAAAAAAATGAATTTGTGTTAAACTTGTATTTCTATGCATGTGATAAATAAAGAATAAAAAAATGTAGAAAGTTAAATTTAGCTGTACTGTGAAAATTCATTTGTTCATGTTTATATTGCCTTAACAGTTAGATTGTGATTGTATATTTTGCAGGGTGAAATTAATGGACACCGTGGCTTAGTTCCCTCAAATTTCCTTGAAGAAGTGCCTGATGACGTGGAGGTCTATCTGACAGACACTCCGACCTGCTACGAACCAGAAGAACCAACGCCACCATCACGCCCTGAGGCCAAACGGGTACACCATCGCCGCTCTCAGCGCTAGGCCCTGTGTCCATCCATCCTCCGTTTGAGTTCCGTCCACTTGCCGTCTCTGTGTTTTCTCGTGCTTGTTTGTTTTGTGTGGTGGTGAAAGTGCATAGTGGTTTCCAGTCCGACCTTTCTTACGTTGGGAAAGGAAGAAGCAAAGCCCATTGCGAACTGAAAAATCAGTGCACAGACAGACAGACAGACATAATGCAGTGCTGCTGTGGGGGATGTTGATAGAGCATCCTCAGAGGACATTGGGACAAAAGAGCTTATCTCATTCCTGCAGTGGGAAGGGAGTGAGACTCTAAAATGTCTCTGCACTGAAACATGACAACCTACAAAATGACAACGTGCACATTAGCTTAAGTGCTTTATGAATATGTCCAAAAGGTCCTTGACTCATGATTTGTAACCCACTAATTTAAAACAAATGTAGGTCACCCTTCACTAGATAAGCATGCCTTTTTCAAAATAAACTTTTATATAAAAGTAGCATACTTCGACATTTGTGTTTGTATTCCTTTAAGGAGGCTTTGTTTCTTTTTGTAAATTGCACACCCTTCTAAATTCTATTTTTCAGACCCTAAGAACTTGGAAAACATGCACATATTACACAACTGCTCTCTTACAGAGAGAACAAAATGATAACACATCTATTGTAATGATAATGAAATAAATGAAATACTGAAGCAAATTCTTATGACCTATCAGTGGCCTTCCAAATTCATTTGTGTATTAGTGTTTTTTTTCTCTTCTTTTCCTCATGTTTGATGTGTGGATGTTAGTGAAATGATGTCACTGCATTATGATTTCCTTTTTCCCACCCGCTTGGCAAAAAACAGCAGAGGGAGACTGTTCATTTTCCATTCTAGCAGGCTCTGTTTCTACTATGCAAGTGAGCAACTGGGGATACCAGTTACTGGTCTAATGCAGAGGAAAAGTCTACCTGGACTCAGAAACTGAAATTATGCAAAGGTTATTGCAGAAAGCCAAAAACATTTAAAGTTACTGGTAATACTTTATTGTAGAGTAGCATTCATAAGGCCACATGTCATCTACATAAGCATTTTATGGCAGCTAACATTATCTGTATCAACATTTATAAAGGTTTTTCCTAAAAAGTGTCATGTCAGTGGATCCTTGTTGTAATAAGACTTTATGAATGTAGGTTAATGACAGTTGTCATAAAAGGCTCATAGATGTCATTAAGCCTTATGAACACTACTCTATAGTAAGGTGTTATTAAGTCTGGAAAAATAAAGCTCACAATTCTGTCTATGTACAAACACAACTGACTGTCTACACATTCAAATATATACCAGTGTTGTTTTAAATATTTTCATAGTTTTCTTGGTTTTGTTGTGTTGGAACTCTCAATAATTTACTCTTTGGCTTTTTTCTGTGTTAACCCATATCCATATCTGAAAGTTGGCCAAGTTAATGTTTGCTGATCTTATCTGAGCACAAGACTAATGAAAGTTGTCAAACTGATTTTGAAAATGTGGCTAAAATTAAGTTTATAAATAAATGTAACCTTTTGGTTACATGAAAATCCAAATGTGATTGTGAATAAAGGTTTGAAAGAAAAAACTACAACCATAACAATGGCATTAGATTATAGACCAATCTTACATTTTTTAGCACATTTAGTCATTGGATGTGAATGGGTTAATGGGGAAAGCTAAGGAAATTTGTTTTCTGGTGCTAAATTAAAACTAATATTTTTTGTATATGACACACCAATGCATCAGCCAATAATATGGTATCAACAGTTGGTTCCTGGTGTATGGTTTGTTAATGTGTCTGTTCAGGTGCTGACAGTAAAATGTCTTCTTATCGCAGCTTTCTTGTCCATATCAGTGAAGCAACAGCATGACAAACTTCTTTTTGGTCAGAAGCTTTTCTGTAATGTTTTTCTGTGGATTTGATTGATGCACCTGCTCTACAATTCAGGAATAGCAGTAGAACATTTTAGACCTATACAGGCCGTGACTTCATATTCCATGAGTCCTCTATACACCAGATGCTCATGTCAGAGCATTGTAGTTCATGGTGTAGATCCTATTCAGCTTGCAGCTTTGCTGTTTGGTCCCCTGCTCTCTTGGGTATCTTGCCTACATTTTTTCTTTCTTTCTTTGTTTTTTACACGGTCCACACAGACTTTGCCGACTCGCTACAGAAATGACTCACTGTGCCATCTGTAGAATGGTTTTAAAAAAGTTTTTAGGCCACTAAACAAAATGTCTAGAATAAACAACTACATGCAACAGTGGAGCAAAGAAATTGGCATTGCTCTTTTCAGACATGTTCTTCCTTTGTCTTTAACCTAGAGCAGGCACGTGAGGTGAAGTCACTCTTGCTATTTAATACCCTTCACTATCCCCCCCCTCCTGATGGATCTCTCATTAGGTGCCTGTGGAAAACACAGTTCCGGCGCCGGCCCCTGGAAGACCAGCGTCTCCCACTGTGCGTCCCCTGCTCCCTGTGGGCCCCATCAGGCCCCTGAGCCCTGTCAGGGGTCCCCGAGACCTGGCCTCCAAAAAGAAAAAAGGACTGCTCTCCAAAGGGAAGAAACTGCTTAAAAAGTTCTCAAAGTAAATGTCGTTTCCAATAATACTCAAAGCTTAAGCAAAAGGGCAACAAAACATGCTTGAGTCAACAATGAAATGTTAATTTCTGTTACTCTGCAACAGTATTCATACTTACATGCCAGATATATTAGAATATGCCTTGTTTTGGGTGATAAGTGTCATCGTGTGTTGATAAATGAGGTTTCCTATATTTTCATTCAATTAGCTTAAAAGGTTTTGAAGATCCAAATCTTTTCCCTTGTATGTCACCATGTGGTTTATTTGTTATGAAGGCATGAGTGAAATTATATGGCAATCAGGTGCCAAATTAACTTGATAATCTTAAAAAAAGTTAAAGCCAAGTCAGTGTGCTGGCAAAGACCATGATCTATAAAGACAGGAATTCCACCATTTCCAATAACTTAAAGATGGTAGACTAGGTGCTGTTATTAGAGAGGTGGCAAACAAAGAGAAAGACATTTTAAACAATGCAGTGGCCTTCATTAAAACTTAATAAGTATAATTTATTACCAACACCTGCTGCCAACTGTTGTTTCTTACACATTGTTTGGGCCTAGGAATAAATTGCAGTGCAGATGGTGATTCATTGATATGAATCCAGTCTATTTAGTTCAGGTGTAGTCCTAATCTGGGTCTGTAAAGCTGGCTCCTGATGTTTTAATACACCAGTCTTTGCCAAGAAGCCATCTCTCCTTCAGTCTCATGTCCATACTCGTTATGTCCTTTGGAGGGTTTATATAATGTCCATTTATTAAAACTTGCCTAATGTGTTTGCCTTCAAAATGCACAAAAGTGTGATATGAATGGTAAATAACAAAACTGATACATGTCTGTGTGTGTGTGTGTGTGTGCGCGCAAATGAGTAGCCTGTGTCCTGTTGACATACATGTTTGTGCATCCCTTAAACTGAAAACGCGAAAAATGTAGATATGTGATCAAGTGCTGTGCTGCTAGCTACACAGTGTTTCATTTTTTCCTGTAATTTGACAGTTGGGGTGGTGTTGTCTTCTGAAGAAGAAAAGAAATATTTAAAGATGTCTAGATGTTTCGAATTCTGCACATACCTGTTTACATCTTTTGGAGAGCGGATTGAGCTAGATGTAATTTGGGCCTGATTAACGTCTATTAACTACTGCTCAAGCTATCAAGGGTTGCTTTTCCAGAGTGATGTTATTTTATTAAAACTATTGGTATGAAGAAGAGTCCACTGCAGCCAATATGGTGAGATATAATCATGTAGTGCAAAAATCCTTTTGTGGGTGATAACATCTTGGTTATGATGTTATCATGTCTTATCATGTCAAAATGGTTAACATGTCTTAGCATTGTAAGTTTATCGATCCTTTTCCTAGAGTCTTTGGACACACTTTATTTTATCACTGATTTCCCAAAAATACAGGCAGAAACTACGAAAAAACAAAAAATGTGGCCTGTAACCATGCCTACTCTCATCTTGCAGCAGTACCACAGTAGTTCATAGAGAAAGATTTTCCAGTTTAACTACCAGGGAAATCCCATTCTGATTATATAGTTTAAAGATGGGAAGGACAGTCCTACTCACAAACATCAGGGTAAACTCTCCTGGGTGTTTCTCTGCCTTTCTCCCTATGAGTACTGGGATATATTCCAGCTTAGGATAAGTGGCTCAGATCATGAAAAAATAAAAACGTAATGAACCAAAACATCAAAACAATATAAAACTGTAAACTCAAAGTAGGCAGAGGGATGCAATTCTGTACTACATAACACTACTTAATGTAACTAAAACTTTTCTTATACTCAGTTAAATTATTTTGGACTTTATTATGTATATTACAATTACAGTATTGTACTCCAGCATTATATTACTGCCCACCTTCAAGATTTTTGCACTTTCCAATACATGATAGCCACCCGTGATAGCTTTGATCAAATTCTCCCATTTCTCTCACCTGTCTCCATTAAAGGTGGAATATCCTGGCGCATTCTTCTGTAGAACATGTCCTCTTTGCAAACGGAAATGCAAGGTTGTCAAACCAGTGTCTGCCTGCATTTTCCTGCAGCTCATGTTGGTTTAGATTGCACTTCTGCTTGGTTTTATCCAGGGTATATATTATATGTGTGAAGCTTGTATTTGTGTCAAATCAAATAGATGTTCTAAAATCAATCAGATCAAGTGTTTTAACTGATATAAAACTTCTATGGAATGAGTAGCTTTTGTTTTTTCTTTTCTCTTTGGAAAAAATATGATTATAAAAAAGTTTGACTGCCAAAAGGAATGTACAAATCATTCATCATTTTGCCAAAAAAGAGAGGAAATATCAAATATATTATAACAACCATTATATTAGCTATAATGATAACTATATTATAACTATATAATTATAATTATAACTACAGCTATAAAGATGCATAACTGTGGACCCCAAGCATTCATTTGTGATTAATTGTGGTGTCTCTACTGTTTGGGTCACTGTTACTCTTTTTGTACTTTTTTCTCCATTTGTAGATAATTTATAAATGTTTATACTTGATTTTCAGACTGCCTTTTTAGTGCATTGAGATTTAATATTCAACAGTGCAAGCATTATTCATGGTGTCCTCGAGAAAAGATGTGGAAGTCTGCAGTTGTGTGCTCGCTCAGTGGATTAAAGAAAAAAGAGAAATCATTGGCCTATATTTATGACTACAGTGTGACTGTGCATGTGTAATGTACACATTTTTTCTAAGGGAAATAAATTTGATATTTTTTAAGCAAATGCTTCAGTATGTTTCTGTTACAAGCTGTAGTCTGTTACGCTGCAGTTAAATCCCATATCCACAGGATGGCAGTATGAATC
Organism: Nannopetersius ansorgii; assembly: GCA_037974605.1. NCBI lineage: Eukaryota > Metazoa > Chordata > Actinopteri > Characiformes > Alestidae > Nannopetersius > Nannopetersius ansorgii. The sequence goes on along the minus strand of JBBPDE010000021.1, from coordinate 8,122,945 downwards.
TGAATATAGTGTGAATCCTTCAGTTCAGTGTTTCCCAGTCGTGGTACAGGAAGCCCAGTGCATTCCCAGGTGTAACACACCAACCCAACTCAGAAAGCGCTTAAGTTTTGACACAAGTATATTGAGAGCAGGACAAATGAAACAAAACCGACATTCATGGGTGCACTAGAATTGGGAATCAGATTTTTCTCCTTCAGTGTCTCCTGATGGTTACATGTGTGGGAGTAACTGATAAAAAAAGGAAGCTTTCCTCATACATTCACTGTTTTATTATTTATAACTACCTTATTAACACTCTTTGTCAGGGCTGTATATACACTATATAGTTGCACTTTTTTTCTTTTATTCTATTCAGTTAAATAATAGTCAAATAGATATTATGGTGGTGGGGGTTTCACAGCACAGCAGAGACACTGACTTGGACTTGGTAGTTTTGTGTGTGTGTATGAGTGTGTGAGCAAGATTAATGTTCCTCAGAGTTACACGGTACCTGCATTTAGACCCCAGACGAAATAACAGTTACCCACAAGCCTAAATTTCGAGAAATGCTCTAATTTTCTGTTGGGAAACCATTCAAATACAAAAAGAATTTTGTAAAGCAACAGAATATTTGGAGAGAGCTAATCATTATTACATCGAAGTGGTTTGAAAGCTTTGTACATAAAAGTTGATTCCATATGCAGATTGTAGTGTTAAATATTCGGCAGAGTGGACTGTTCTGCAGAACTGCTGTGTGTTGAAATGCTAGACAAGACTGAGCGGGATAGCCCTTTTCTGTAAGAGAGAGATGATTTTACTCATGTATCTTTGGGTTTCTCTGGCCCTAAGCCCTGCTCTCCCACCAGTCAAGAGTAAGCTGTAATGATCGCGTGGGGCCCTGGGCCAACACATGTTTAAAATTCTCTTCGGCTTTGACCTCTCGCTCAACGCCTACTTTTAACAGGAGCCCCGAGCGAGGACATGGGAACTCGTTCATCTTCCTGCTTTTTCGTGAATATTTCAGAGGCTGTAAAACAGCCTTGCACAAAAGAATGCTGTCTTCCTGACCCTGGAGAGACATATTTGATTGCAGCATATTATGAGCAGGGCCAGACCTGAACACAATAGGCCACATTTTTCACCATCTTCATGAACACACCTCTGAGATATATTTCTGTGATAAATTCCAAGGGTTGTTCAACATTAGCTTTCTCCAGCATACCTGTCCCCTTAATGTGCACACGAACATTTCAGTTTTAAATACACCAATACATTCTTAAAGGACACACATTCCGCTTTTTATGACACATTTTAGACCATTTACGACCTCTTTTTGACACAGAATTAAATGGGATCTTTACTAAGACTTGTATATATGTAAATTACCTGTGTTCTGATTGGATATCCTGCACTGTGGCAAATTCAAAAAGCATTCAGTGCTGAAACAGCTTTTATAACCTCATCATGAATGAGCAGACAAAACATTCAGTGGCTGAATAAATGTACATGCTTTTTTTGTGACATTACAAATATAATATACTTGAAACACATTAATGTTAGTATTTGCACACAATGTCAAACTGTGATGGCAGGATGTGGCAAAATGGCTAGAGTGTTTCTCTAGCAGTTCTCTGTGCGGTTTCTTGAGGAGATGTTTTATATGGTCTGAAATCTCTTTAGAGACTAAAATAAATGTTTTTAGTTATTTGTTTCTGCTATTCATTTTAGCTTGGTTTGCGGACCTAGGCATGGTACTACTATCACAACTACTATTAGGAAGAACACACAATAATTAAAACAATGCATGATTTGTTTATTGACTGTTACATTTTACTTTTATCTTTTTTCCTAAATCATCTTTAAATCATTAAGTAATTTAGTGTATGACATGGTTTTGTTTATTTATGTACATTTAGAAAGTAGATGTTGAACTCTTACTAAATTTGTACATCTAAAAATAATGTAACAGTTGTAGTACTTGATATTTTCTACCTTCTTTGCATAAACATAAAAATAGAGAATTAACCCTTTTGATGAAAATACTTTTTGGCCAATTGTTTGTAATATTTAAATCCACATTGTATAAGTAATTATAGTATAGAAGATTGCAATTGTTAATATAAAAACTGATTCCAAACTTTCGACACTATTATACAGGAATACATATAAAGTGTGCATTTGGCTGACACTCTTATTCAGAGCAGCTTACTGTCATTAGTTACAGGGACAGTTTCCCTGAAGCAGCTGAGGGTTAAGTGTCTTGCTCAAGGACACAATGCTAGAAAGTGGGGGGGACCTACAACTTTGTAGTCATCAGGTTCACAGGCAAGTGTTTTACCCATTAGGCTACTAGTGATCACAAGTGGCATCTTGAAACCTGAAGGCCTTGTGGGTCCTGTATCCTTGCATGCTGCTTCCTACTGGTCTGTCCATTGACTTGAGGTTAGAAAAATGAATAATTTACAAACAGCATGCTAGTCAGAGCACACTCAGAGCAGAGTTTTTGACCTCCCTTATGCTTTTCTTCTTGCTGGGGGAAGATGGAGGTGAGCCGGCATTGCAGCTTGGATTTAACTTATCTTCTCATCCTGTGGGGACCAGAGTGATATACATCCACAACATGCTGAGAGGCACATTCATTTGTCATCTACTGAGAAATGCAGCTCACACTGAAAGAGAGCCCAACACCAGGGAACCTGCTCCATACATCAATGTCACTGAGGCTTTGACTGAGCCATCCAGCTCTTTCATACACTCTGCACTTCCTACTGATCAGACTGTCTGACAAACAGTCTATTAACTTACTTAATAGTCACATTTATTGTTATATGACTACAGATTAGTCCATCCATCCATCCATCCATTATCTACCCCTTATTCCTGCATTCAGGGTCGCGGGTACAGATTAGTCATGCCCCCAAAATGTAAGCAGGTATGCTTGGGTTTATGAAGTAGTTAATTTAATATGTTTGCTAACGACAATGTGAAGACAAAGTTCATAATAAATGACTTGGCCTAACAAGCTTCATTATACTTAACTGTAGCCAGCAAATGTTATTATGCAGAAAGAGTGCAATCTCTTACTGTGTAATTTAATACTGTGTAATAAGATGTTTGATTTTGGTTTATATGCATATGAAGATTGGGGTAACCACTTACTTACTGATCAGAATCAGAATCAGAATCAGAATCAGAATCAGAATCAGAAAAATAATGTAGTTTGGACGACTGTGCCTTTACTAACACTGTAATATTAATGGAGAATTCAAATCTATGCACACAGCATCATTCTGCATTAGTGTGGCAGAATAGAAATATTGTTAATAGAATGGGAGGCTAAGGTTACTATACGCAGTACCAAGCATTAGCTAGCGGAGTGTAAAGACCTCCAGTACTGGACTGTAGACCAGTAGAACTATGTTCACTGGAGTGGTGAAGCACCGTTCAATGCATAGGGGCTAGGCTGGAGTGGGATTTGAGATCTAGAACTAATCATCCAACATCAGCAGCTGACCTTACTAATTCTCTGGTGGAGTAATAAATCATATCCTCACAACAATGTAAAGCCTTCCCAAAAGTATAGGGCCTGTAACTATGGACAAAAAGATAAATTCCTAATGTATGTCTTTTTACATGACCAAGCCTTCGCTGTAGCCGCCCCTTCCCTCTGGAACTCCCTACCACAACCCATCAGACACTGTAAAGACCTGGCAACGTACAACGTCTCTCCTCAAAACAAATCTGCTTATGGCCTCTAACCACTGTTATTTTACCCACATGTGTGTTTACCTGGTCCCTTTTCGTTTGTTCCTACTTGTGTTGCCACCTATGTAATTTTTAAAAACATTTTTTGTTTGTATGTAAGTGTTTTTAATGTAAATTTTAAACTTTTCAATTTTATGCACAGCGACTTTGAGTATCTTTTAAAGCACTCTATAAATAAAATGTATTATTATTATTATTATTATTATTATTATTATTATTATTATTATTATTATTATTACTACTACTACTACAAGAAATATAATAGAAGCAGTCTGCAATATTTTGAAGACTGTACACAACTGTCACACTGAGGCACAGTATATCCATATTGTATTGCATAATACTGCATATGACCAGCTGCATAAATACTAGAATGAAACAAGTACAGAAATGTTATGTAGACCACCGGTTACCAAAATATGTCAAAATATGTCAGGTCAAAGTTATCCTATTCATATTATGGTTACTAAGCTGCTTTCTTTACAATAGCTTATGTCCATGGCCTCACTGACACCGACAGGATTTGGACCTTTTCCCGGACATGACTAACGTGATGCAGGCAATTTTCAAATTGTGCTAACAGGGCCCTAATGAGTGGTGCCAGCCAAATCCCAAATAAACAGCATAAATTAATTCCCTCCATTTCAGCATGCAGATTCATTTGTCTCCAACAGAGGCCTTTAATGTTATAAAAAGCCCTCACACATCAGGGGACAGAGTAAAATCACAAGAGCTCCCCCTGTGGTTCTTTTCACTTTCAACTGATTGGTGTCCATTTCTTCAAACTTATTTACTTCCAATGAGGTTCCACCAAGATTTTTTTGGAAGAGCGAGAGAAACATATTTCGTTTGACCCACAGACACAGCGAGAAACACTCTTTTCAATTGTAAATGAGCTCCTTTTTGTAAGCCTTGGCACAAGGGGCATCTGCATTTAAAAGCTACGGTGTTTAAAACAGTGCTTGGCAGCAGCAGGAGCGGGAGGCAGTCCTGACTGATTTATTCTGAACATTAACGGCCAGTGCCACACATGTCCTTGCAGAGGAATATGTGGCGCTTATCAAATAGAAGGACATTAAGCTATGCTTTGTCATGCATAGAGCTGGCAGCAGAGGTGTCAGGCGGGGCCGGAGAGACAAGAAAATGGCCCTTACTGTGTCTTCAAACTGACAGCTGATTGATGAGCCATTGTTCAGCGGGTCGGCCCCAGTCAGAATTTATCGAGTGTCTCCCGATTCATTGCGACCTTGATCACTATACAAATGCGATGATGAGTCACATTTTTAGGGACTGTTCCACCCCAGAACAAATGAATTAAAAATGTGCCTTGTGCAAAGCCTTTACACATTTTAACTAGACTGAATAACTAACAAATTTACTCAGTTGCAAGATTCAAGCCTAATTTAATCATTCCAGAATTAAATGTTACATACAGAAGTGCCTTTTCTGCCATTCAGGTGCATATACCGTTTTGTAGATTAATGCACAGGAGTGTTAAAAATCTGCTTATTGCATCTGAGACTTCAATAGCTAAGATGACCTTCTTGGGCATGTTAAGGCAGGGGACGTGCAGGTGGACTGTAGAGGTGGAGGGAGGGTTAAGACCTACTCAAACTAATGGCCCTACTCAATAGGGGGCGCTGGCATCATTATGCATTGCAATTCCAGACGTAAGCCAGCTGTGCAGGGCCCAGTGCCAGTTGTGCTCGTAGCGGGCAATACACAGCCATTCTTAAAAAGCAAAGCAATGGGCTGAATCCCAAATAAAAGGATACATATAGCATTTATGTGTTAAAGCATCCCTGAATACGCTGCACTACATATTATAAGAGGATGTCCTCTGAGATTCACCTATTAAAATGTGAAGAAATAAGTTACTGGCTTTAGATACCAAAAAAAATCCATAACAATCTTCCAAATGTTATTTAGAGGCTTTGTAAATACCGCGAATTCACCTACACGAATAAATAAGCATACAGTAAATTATCAAAAAAAAAATTCCTGTAAACTTCCATTGACTATGAAGTCACATCAAAAATAAGAACCCTGATTTTATCACTTGTGTCCATTTGCATACTTTACACCGAAAAACGCTGACCAGTGAGGAAAAGAAAAAGATTAAATAGTTTCAGGGAGTACATGTAACTCGTGCGTGTATGTGTGTTTGGATCTATCTGTGTTCTATATATGTATATGTATATCTTTGCTGATTTTGAACCTTATAGCAAATAATACTAACACGGCTACTTGCCATAAACCGCTGGCAAATCGTAACGTAGAAACTGGGAAACGGGTGTGAAAAAAACAACTGAAAACAAACTGAAAAGACTGTCCTCTCCGCTGCTCTCTCCATTGGTTGTTGATCACGTGACAGCAGAGTAGCGCTCAACCTGAACATCTCCGCGTCCAGCTGTTCCTCCAAAACTCAAACTGTGACAGTCAAAGAGTTTTGATGTTCTCTCCTAACAGAGTGACCATGGGCTGTTTTCACTAGCTTTTACTGACCAAGTAAGGTGCCCGTCTGCTTGCTGTAGCGCCTGCATGGTTGGGATGACAGCCCTATTCGAGCACTAAGTTATTTTAGCAATTTTGAGCTGAGACCTCGTCTGTGGAGTTAGCAGTAATGGTTATCGCAGACTTCTTACCTATGAGAATGCTGCTCTGTCTGTGTCTCGCTGCAATAACACAAGGTAAGATTTTTCTTAAGAAGCGGGGTTTTAATAGATTAAACCACCTATTTTGTAAGTAAAATGCTTCTCAAAAGACTGTTTTCTACAATTAATCTTAATTCAACCGTAGCAGCCTCAGAAGGGCTGTATGATTTATCACATGTTTACTGCAGGACTGGCCTTTGCTATTATTGATATCACAGAAAGGTGCAGTGTTTATTGAATGCTGTGAGCATCCTAACTAACTTAAGATGTGCCTGAAAAGTGATCTAGGAATGTTTTGCTAAATCAAGACAACGTCAGTCAAACTTAAGTAGGCCAGTATTTTTCCTTGTTTTGACGTACCTGCCCTACAATATGGGCAACATAGGCCCACAGGTGGGATCAGGTGTGCTAAATGAGGGAAACACAAACATGATTTTACGTGGGGTTCCCAGTACTTGAACTGGAAATCAAAATTACATTTTCAAAATTAAAAATCAAAATTGCTAACTGATTCATACCCCAGGTCATATTAATCACAAGGAGATATCACTGAACAGATAAAAGTTCTGTTTTCCACTCATCATCCATCAAATGGCATTTGCCTGTGTTTTCTATTTTTTGATTGTATCGTCATGTGTGAAATGATGATCATAGAGTGAAACTGCTCAGGGACCCTCCCTGATAATGTTTTACACTTGTGAATATGTTACAATATTGACGGAGCATGCATCATCATTCCTGATTCCCATTGACTTATCACAGCAAGGATCCCAATGTGTTTTTAATATTTTACAGTACATCAAAATATATTTGCAATATGGTTATCTTGTTCATATTGTGCAGCTCTAGCACGCAGTATGAAAATAGCAATACTGAAATAGTATTACTGAAAACAACATTGTGGGATGATGTACTGAGCAGTACATCTATTGGAACTTATTTTTCACTCAGTAAAAAAGCTACATAATATTGTCATCAGTACGTTATGGGAGTCGAGTAAGTGCTTGAAAAAAAACCCTGTCAATTCCTTTTGGCAATATGGTGGTCCTGTACTCTTGAAATTAGGGTTTAACTTTGATTCGGGTGGACACGATGGTGAGATAGTTTAGCCGTAGATCATAGTGGCTTATGGCTGGTTGGAGCTCACTCATGTTTGGACTAATGTGCTTGGACACCGTTGTGTACACTAGTTCATTACTCCCCTGCAGCTGTAGCCATTAACCTACTTTGAGTTGTTGCTTTTTTTTTACATGGGATTTCCAGAGTTAGGTTGAGATGGGATTTGTTTATTAGGCTCATAGTTTTTCACTGGCTTTTGAGTCAATATGACGCCAGTAGGAAGGTTCATCAAAAGGATTAGTAGACTGTGAGTGAGGCATACTGCTGTGTTGTTTAGAGATAACCTGTATAATTGAGAGGAACGTCCAGCTGTCTGTCCAGCGCTGATAAAGATTTAATGGCATTTTTTCTCTGTCCCTGTCTAAGGGGGCATCTCCGTTCTTTGCAGTCTCCCTAAATTCAATATGTATAATAGATAGCATCAGTCCAGTAGGGGAGCCTGTGACCATAGTGCTTACTGTGAAAACCTCATTAAAATGTGTCCTTTTTAAATTTCCAGACTGGTGGGAGTCCATAGGTTCTGCTGATATGAAATAGGCTGTGTTTCGGGGGCCAGCAAAACATGACAGCAAAATCTCAATGCCACAAAAGTACCGTATATGAACACTATTCAAAGTTCATGAGGATATGCATAAGTTATCATGCATTTCTGCTGTCTCTTTTTATGAATAATATTTCGTAATGCAGGTGCAAATGCATTTGTGAATCAATGTGACACTGCTGAAGGGAAAGGTTAAATGTCTTCCCTAGACAAGGGATTTGATAAGTTGCCTGTCTGGACACTGAACAGCTGATGAGAGCATTTGGGACTAGTTTCCTGCTTCTCTCGGCTGGACTGCATGCTAAGAATTGCACTTGCTCAGTTACGGTGTGAGACTCTGTGGTTGCCTCTGGTGTTGTTGCTAGAAGTGAGCAAGTCTTTTGTCCTTGGAAAATCTAGCACTATGTTCAGTGAAACTGGTTCTATAGCATGTAACATAATGACTGTGAAAAGCAGGGATACAATCACATATCGATTTATTAATAATTATAGATAATGGCCATGAAATGTGTAAGTGGAGAACCATCACAAACCGGCAGGTCTTTTGACGCTGAAATAATTTTAGGGTACTGAACCTTTAATGGGTTTTTATAAATGCTCACAAGCAATGAAGTCCAAGATGTAGAAAAAAAGTAAATCCATTAAGTGGCAATGGCAGCAAAGAAAAATACAACCTCCCAAAAAATGCTAAATAACAGCTGAAATTCTGCACCAGATGCTAAAGGAGTTAGATGGCTTGCCCCTATTATCCAGCTATGAGCATAAAAAAGAACAAATCATGAGCAGCCTAATGAATTCTTATGTTTTGTTCTGCAAATGGTGGACATGGTACTTTGGGATTTGTCTCATTTTTCTGGTGCAAATGAAATCTGTTCTAGGTTTTCACTGAATGTTACTGCAAAGCCTGAGGTTTGAAATACTGAAAAAAGTCAATATATTAATTTTTGATGCTTATCAATAATTGTCCCGATTTATCATACTAACCCTAGTCCAAAGCAATGTATGGATGGGTTTATGCAATCAGGATTACCTGATCAGTATGACTGTGATAAGTGGAAGCAGGTAAGCTGATCACAGCATAGGACAGTTTGTAATCTACAGTGTCAGTCACATTTTGCTGAACTGCTTAGACACATCTGCCCATGAAGGAGTTTTCATAATTCCTGCAATTTTCCATGTTTCACAGTAATTGTGCAGGCAAAAAGTTAAACAAGTCAAAATATCAAAAGATTATTGACTGTCTCTGCTGAAATGACATATATACAAACATGGTGTGACCAAACGTAGTGGTACTGCTTTCACCACTGCATTCACCACTGCCATTGACACTTAACATTTGTGTATTTTTGTATCTACCAACTTGTAAAAGTGTCGTTTTTCTCTGAAAAGTCAAAACACTCTTACACAAAACACACTAGTTTGTCATGTTATATTAATAAATAAAAGGCTATATCAAAATTTTGTGTTGTGCGTAATTGTCACACAATATTTAGATGCAGAAGCAACATTCAAATAAAGTGTACATGTGTGTGTGTGTGTGTAATATTTTAACAATTTCTATTTTTCCTGTAATATCTTGTAATTTTAACAAACATCTGCTTATATATATATAATATATTCTATATTGTATTCTCCTGTAGGATCAAGGGCTGAAGAGTTATCAAATAAACCAAGGAGCCTTTCCCGAACTTTCTTTCCCGAACTTCCCGAACTAAACTATCAGATCCTCAATGCTGACCATCTTTTTCTGAGAGATACCAGTCTGGTATCAAAGGGAAACCTTAGTCAGCGGTCGCAGAAACAAGTGTTTATAATTACAGAACTCACTGGGCAGCCGGCCATCAATGTCAGCCATGGGCCCATGTCTGTGGAGCAGGTCATCCCTCTGGAGCTGGTTAACATTGGCCCCAGAGTCCGAGCCTTCATTCTGGCCCGCCAGATTCGCTCTTCAGCACCTGTGATACGGTTGCTGTTTTATGCCACCAAAACGGGTGCTGTAAAAGATGTGCCAGATCAAGACAGGCCAAATGAAGCTGGCTACATCTGTGTCACAGCACACGCTTTCTGGGCACTGCTGGAAATCCGAGGAACCTGTTCTATCCCTGCAAATGGAGGGTTCTGCTTGGCCCATTTGAAGCCAGAGCCAGCGTGGTTTAACTCAGGCAGTAGCAGGACCAGCAGAGAGCAGAGAGGCGATACACGAGGAACGGTTGTGGAACTTTACTACCAGACCAGGCCCAGTCCCACCAGCCAGTGTGTTGCTCAGGACAGTAACCAGTGGAAGGGTGCAAGTCAGGCCTTTGGTCCCAACATGAAGAAAATTGGCAATGTCAATCTTTTGCGCTCACCTCCAGGGAACCCCACATTCATGCGTCTGCGTCTTGGAGGAACTGTAATTGTGCAGACATCTTCAAAACCTCTGAAGAATGCAGACACAGCCACCTTCTACGTTTTCTTGTCCAGTACCTCTCCTGTAGACCACTTTATCCTAAGGTAAGCTTCTATAAACTCTGAAGGTCTTGTTCAAATTTACTTAATTTACTTTTTCTTTTTAAAGACTGACTAATTTATCTTTGTCCATTATTCTGGAATCTTGTCATAAAAGTAAACCATGTAGAAGTGGCAGCTCCTGGTCAATATATTTTGTTGAAACAAACCACCCTTCATGCCCAGCACGCGCCGCGAAACAAACTCAGTTCCTCGCTGTACACTCTGGGCAGCTTGATTTTCTTACCCTAATACTTCACCTCCATGTTCTGCTTTTGCTGCCTCACATTTTGATGTAGCTTCTCTCTCCTGCTCTTCCCCCAGTCTCCTCTTAGTTAGTGTTTAAATATCAAAAGTATTTTATTATACATATCTTAAAAATGTGATAGTAATGTTTATTTCAACAGAACATAATTAACAATATTTCTAAATCCTTAGAAAACATATCTAATCTTTTCTTACCTTGTAGACCAGCAGGGATTATTTTTCAAGGATTTCACCAGTGACCAGCTTGACTGGGTGGTGGTGGGAATTGCAAGCAAGCGGTCAAGCTACCAAGCTAATGCCCTTCCTTCTGTGCACTCGTAGACAACTAATAAAATATAAAATAAAATTCTCTCAAATATGGAAGTATTACAATACTTAACCGAGCACATCTGGTTTCTAGTAAGGGTGATGTTAAAACCAGAGAGCTCAGAGCCTGAAACCTGGTTGTTTGGCCATTTTTGTCAGTGGAGGAAGGCAGTGGTGGTTTCCTTGCTGTAAGACTGTGTCTGAACTTGGTATGTGGTCTAAGAAGATAGGCTGCACTAATCAAGCAGAGTACCTACTGAGTTGGTCCTCCTTGCAGAGACAAGAGCAGAAGATTGAAATCCTGAAAGCTCTGCTCCTGCTTCAGCAACCTGTCTATGATGCTGCTTTCTATTAGAAAAAAGGCCAAATTAGCCAATTAAAATGTATCTTAAAAAATGTATATTAAATTAGTAGATTAACATTAGTAGATTTAATTGCACTGTGTACTTTTATGTAGGGTTTAAAGGCTTTTTCATAAGTTATAGTTAATTATGAAATTTAAATAAAATGCTATTCTGCTTTGCACATATTATTTTTCAGTTAAATTCATTTTATTGTTTAATCATTGCTTGCTTGCTTGTCTAAACAGCAGGTAGTGCTACCTGATACAGAATGGACTCTTCACTGTATTTTAAGCTGCCTAATGATTTATTACACCAACCTGCTGTTGCACGCTGATCCAAATGTTATTAATAAACTATTTAGAAAAAGGATTTATCTTTTTTCAGGATTATCAGATTTTCTCAGAAGACATTACAATTACCAGCTGTTTTTGTTCCCAGCAGGGGATTTTGAGTCCAAAAATATGTTCATTGGGTATGAGCTGCACAGGGGATTGAGACAGCAGTGTCCCACAATAATGTGTTTTTGTACCTGAAAATATCCTTAAGCATGAGTCCCTTCAGACGTTCCACTTTATAGCCTGGAGAATTTGGTTTTTACCCTGTGCACAGATTACAGCAACATAAAAACCTAGTGTCTGCTCAACTCATTTTTTTTTAACTGAAGGAGATTCAAAGCCAATCTTCCATAAATAGTGAAATAATAGGGAAATTATTTGGCTGCATTCATTTCTTAGCATTCCATTATTTGTGTGTTTGGGTTTCTCTCCATAAATAATGCATCAGCTTAATGGAGCAAGAAAGCAAATACCTAATAACTACTTGACTCCTTTGGGCAGAGACAAACTTATTACAGAAGATGCTCTTTTGTGCAAAAACACAGTGCAGTCAGCTGAATCCTAACAGAGGTGGAGCACACACTGGAGTAGAATTATTTTTATTTGCATGTTATAAGTGCTGTTATAGTTTTATTTTTGTTTCAGGTCTGGAGTTTTGCTTTGTTTATCCAGAAAATGGCATCAGATCACATCATATTGACCTCATACACTATATCCTGCCCTACTTCCTGCTATTGTGCCAGCCATCTTAATCTCAGTGCATTGTTGTGTTAAGATGGCATTTAAACAGTGGTTGGGATAGCTTTTCTTGCCGATCACTGAGGATTATCATCATAGGACTAAATCTGACCCTCAAACCACATTGCCAAAAATGTACAGACGTGATCTTGGCACACTCTCTATCTAAAATAGATAGTCTCACAGGCTTCAGACACTTTTTTGTGCTGAAGGTTTTATGAAGTTGTGAGACACAATTTTTTATCTTTTCTGCCCCCACACCTTTCCCCACCCTTTCTTCAAAGCCCCCTGCTCCACAAGTAAAAGTTTCCTTGGTATCCTCTGCCCTCTCAAAAGGACATTCCTTTCAGAGAGGGTTAAGCTGAAGTGGAGCCCAGTTTCACAGAAAGATTGATTTTATCCTGGGAAAACTCTGTGCCCCACTTCACTCTTCTCTCCAAGATTGAGTCCAGACCCCCGGGGTTATGATGGGTAATCCGAGCACTGATTGAAAATTAGTGGAGTTAACTCTTTGTAGCCTGATGTATTTTTTTTTATCTGGGACAGCTGCATTTTCTGGGCTGTGAGTTGAAGGTGTCTTTTGAGGCCAAATAATTTTCATTGCTTTTATTTTTAATGCAAAATATGCATAATAGGCTTGGACTTTTATTTGAAAGAGAAGAAAGAGAAGAAGCATGCAAAAATCACATGATTAAAAATGATTAAAAGTGATATAGTTATTTGTAAAGTTGTAGCGTTGTATTCCAGTAAAACAAAACTAATTCTGTGCTCTTTCTAATAATGATGCAGTGTTGGTCAGTGTACTTAAAGTACTCTGTTGGATTGCAAAAGAGGTATCATGTCGTCTTCATATGAGGGAGAGACGGAGGCGCATGTGCGGATTTCCATGATGATGACGACTTTATTTACAGAAATCAAGAATTCATGAGGGCCAAAACACAAACCAAACTTAGACACTGAAGACAAGGCAGGTGTAAACTCTAGACATAGATGACGGACAAAAGACGGGTAACTTACAGAGGACCGACACAGGAGTGCTAAAAACAGGAGATGACTACAGCAGGAACCAATGACAATATACTATAACTTAAACAGAAATACCGGACTGCTGTTACCAATGACATTACACCAAAAACTGGTGTACACAGACATAATGTCAAAATAAAATTCAAGTCAAGCCAGGGCAGCCTCTAGTGACCACTGTTACAACATTACAGGTTATAATAATAGAACATTTGGCAGGTTATAATAATAATATGTTATAATATGTTATAATAATGTTATAATACATTTTATTTATAAGTGCTCTTAAGGTCACTTTACAGAAGCTATCCAGAAAGCTATGAAGAATAGATAAATTAAATTAAGAAGAGTTTATAATCCTTGTGTTACTCAGATGTTCAGGAAGGGCGTTCAATGTTGGGGACCTTCTATTCTATTCCATTCTATTCTATTCTATTCTATTCTATTCTATTCTATTCTATTCTATTCTATTCTATTCCTTGCTGTTCTATTCTATTCTATTCTATTATATTATGCTATATTCTTTTTTATTTTATTCTATAATAACAATAATAATATTTATATTTATATAGCACTTTATATTTATATTCTTCGTACCACAGGCAGGTCTGCAGGCAGGTCCACCACAGCTGTTCTATTCTATTCTATTCTATTCTATTCTATTCTATTCGATTCTATTCTATTCGATTCGATTCTATACTGTTCTATTCTATTCTATATTAATAATAATAATAATAATAATAATAATTATAATAATAATAATAATAATAATAATACATTTTGTTTATATAGCACTTTATATTCATATTCTTCATTCTGCAGGCAGGTCCACCTCAGCTATTCTATTCTATTCTATTCTATTCTATTCTATTCTATTCTATTCTATTCTATTCTTTGTGACAATGACCATTGTTAAAAGCGCTATATAAATAAAATTGAATTGAATTGAATTGAATTGAACTATTCTATTCTATTCTATTAAGACCCTGAACCCCAAGTTGTTCCAGGGAGACTGTCCCCTGTAGGTAGGGAATGGAAGTAGCTTTGGATAAAAGCGTCTGATAAATGCCGTAAATGTAAATGTATTCTATTCTATTCTATTCTTCATTCCACAAGCAGTTCTGCATGCAGTTCCACCTCAGTTGCTTGTGGTCGTTGATTTATGTCAAAGATTTATTCCATCAAGATCCTCATTACAGATTCTGCTGAACCGTTTTCCTAGTTATGCATACGCCTGTTCTCTAGGCATGCTGAAAATAGGCCACGCGTACAGATGTGCACTCTTTCCCTCTCTCTCTCTCTGTCTATCTCTCTCTCTCCTCTTGCTTTGTCTCATCCTGCTTTGCTTTACTTTTTTCCTGCCTCTGTCTCATTCTTCTTCTCTCTCTCCCTCTCTCTCTGTCTGTCTCTCATTCTCTCTCTGAAAGAGGAATTTTGAATTGAATGGCTACACGATCTGCAAAGTGAACAAGTGTTGATTACATGTGGCTCTGGCAGGATATGAATGTCTGTATGATATAATAATTATAGGCACTACTCTTGAAGTTCAGCTGTAATTCTGATTTATTATCACCCTGTACGTCTCAAAATGTCTGTGCAGCTGAGAAACAGTGGATACAGCTGTCTGAGAGAACACATTGGCTAGGGCTGATTCAGGCTGATATCATGAATTACAGCTGATTTCTGTCCTTATCTTGTTTTATAGCTCTAATACCATATCAACACATAACATGTGTGTTGACTACTGATGGATAAATTTATCAGTATCTGTCAATGCTGCTTTGAGGAATGTATTGTATGCTGCTTTTCTTCATTGAGATTTGCTCATGATTTTCAGATATGACATCTTATCTAGTGTTGTGATTCTACAAAATTAACGGATTTGTAATTGTAGCTTTTCCTCAAATGTACTGACAATGTTTACACACCACAATACCTGTTGAAAACGTTTCAGCACATATATATTGATAGGCTTTTGCATCTGTGGGATGTGATTGTGCATTATGAGAATTTTGTTAATTATGATATCAGCAACCCAGTCCAGCATATTCAGGGCATATGACACTAATGAGATGTCCTATGGACTAATGAGATGTCCAATCATTCATATTTTGTTTAAAATATTGTGGGAATGTTGAAATATGAAGCCAGTACTTTTAATTAAGTGGTTCATCTGTGGCACAGAAAAAACTCCTTTTGGCACCTTTATTGTTGGAGCATGTTGTTAAAGTCTGACACCATTAATGCATTTCTAAGTGACTAGGTCTCACTTAGGAGAATTACTTTTGAAATTATGATACTTTTCTTTATCATTTCTCTTGTTGATATATAAATGTTGCTTGTAAATGTGTATTTAGGTGAAGAGGAATTTCTCTGGCAGTGTCCATGAAGCCCTGTAAATGCAGATATAGATGGATAGAAAGAGAGATGGATGAGGGGACAGAGCTTGTCACAATACTGTCAGATACTTCACTGTCCACTCTCACCGTCGCACTCCATAAGTTCCAGAGAGTTTGGACGGTGCTCAAAGCTTTGGCTGGCACATGGCTCACTTCCATTCTGTGTAAGCCTTGGCAGTGGACAGAAGGGACAGGCAAAGAGTCTGTCTATTGGATAAAACTCAAAAAATGTATTTGGTTGCATCTTAAGCCTCAGACTTAAGACAGCAGAATTATTGTTCCTCAGACTTTTACAGTACTCAGCCCTACATTTAGACCCATACTAACGATCAGGTTTTGAGTGAAATTCTGCTCAAAGTCCAGTTCCACGAGGCTTTTAAGCAAGGCTCCAGAATGAGTGTGTGAAAATGAATGAAAATGAGATGCACCAGCTGAAAGTATTTTTTTGATATCCTGTTGAATGGGTAACAATTGGTTGTGTGTGCTATATACTCATACACACACAATATCAAATGTGGCATGATATTTATTGTTTGATATTTCCAAAAATGTATGGGTGTGAGTGACCAAAAAAAATTTTTGATTGTCTGGTTTTACTTTACAGCCATAGATGGAGCATTCTGGCTTCACATACAATCACAGCGCCATTAGCCTACTTCACAAGACTTGTATGTTCTTATGTGTGACAGAGCAACAGTGCGAAGAGGGATGTCCTTTAGCACAGCCAGACCCAGTGACCCTCAACTGTGGGACATCGCCCTGGATCCAGGGAGAGGGAGCGACCCCCAAACTATCTCTGTCATCTGTCAGAGGAAGAGTGCTTTCACTGGAAAAAGGCAAGCCTTGAACTTACCGTCATCCATTATTGTTCTCTAGACAGCTATGTATATGTGGGTGCTTTTACTTTCATGTGGAATTCATTTAAGAAGTGCAAGGCTACAGGCAGTGTTCCTCTTCTTAAATGATGAAAATTTAGCAAGCTGCTGTTAATCTGAGAAAGAAAACCACCCTCTGTTTTTTTCCTCACTGTTCTTATTGGAACAGCTGCTAAGACAACTTGGTCCCTCTTACAGGTTGCAATAAGGCAAATGTGCTATGTTTAGCCAACAATACATCAAACATATCTGTTCTGAGCAAACACAAGATATGTTTGATTACAGTTTTGTCACATAGTTATGCTATAAATGAATAAAAACATAACATTTAATTCTTTACTGTAGTGTCTAAGATCTGTTTGATGCAGTTCACTCATTACGTAAACCTGTTCACTTTTGTCTGTTCACTTTTGAACATATTTTTGTACGGAACAATATTACCACAGAATAATGAAGAATCCTTATCTCATTCAAAGTGCATAAACATTTTGGGGCAAACATTTTTGATCAGAATGGTTTGACTTTTTGAAATGACAGAGATGCAAAGAATATTAAAAGCACCAGGTTGTGAAAATCTTGAGACCCAGACTGTAATTGTATGTAACTGGAAGTCAGTAACATCACTAATAATTATACTTCTTAATGGTCCTACTGAAAGAAATTGTTACATATAATTGAAGTACCTCTATATATATATATTTCATTATACCAAATAAAACCAATTAGCCAAGATGTATTTGTTTCTTTAGTTTTGCACTGGAACAATTGGACTAGTGAAGTAAAATGTGTATTAACCCTATCAGTTAGTATTGTACAGATTTAAACCAGTGTATAGATCCTCTTTAAAACAGCATCAAAAGGATTCT
Organism: Nannopetersius ansorgii; assembly: GCA_037974605.1. Classification (NCBI taxonomy): domain Eukaryota; kingdom Metazoa; phylum Chordata; class Actinopteri; order Characiformes; family Alestidae; genus Nannopetersius; species Nannopetersius ansorgii. Next base: position 8,105,247 of record JBBPDE010000021.1, on the reverse strand, counting down.
GATATTATCACAATTTGAAGAATCATTTTGCTTAGAATGTACAGTATTAGAAACCCCATAAGCAAGACTGTTTAAGATTACTTAAGATTACTTATTTTTGTTGATTTTCTTAGTGGAAGTAAAAACACATCCTCTACAGAGACCACATGGTGTGTATTTGTTGAATTTAACATATTGGAACAAACATAAAAGATGTCATGTACAATGCCTTATTTAAAAAGCTATGTTTAATTATGTCTGTAAATGTTATATTCAGCAACAAAGTAGGAATTGTGCTTTCATTTAAAGAAGTCTAATTCAGAATCCAAACATTTGTGGGGGAAAACAGTGTAATTCAAATTTTCACTGAACTATTTTTTTAACGAGTGTCTGTATGTATCCCACAGTGAATGCCATGCTTAAGTAGTGCAACAGAAAAAAAACTCAAACTTCCAGTACAACTGCCCTGTTCCCCTCCCTCTGAATCCGGCAGGCCGACCCACTTATGTGTAATCATCCCTGATACATCTGTGTGTCATCCCGGCTTAAAGACCCGTGCATTCAGCACAAGATTAGAGCTGAGATCTCACGTCTTAGCTCTAGTATTAACCAGCGAGGAGCCACACAGAGAGGATTCTCTCTGCACTAAGAAACTCATGATACACCCCAGGGATGATGAGATGGAAGTGGACCATTTGCCCTTCTATCCTTAAAGACTTGATTCGCCAATACTTTTCTAGTTCTCTGACACAGCAAAGGTCACTGTTTGCTCAATTTAGTCAAGTACTATTAATCTGACTGTTTGCAGTCAAACACATGATGATTTTAATAACTCCAATCCTGTACTGCACTGCTATGCACTTGTAGACCATTCTTTTACAAAGACTTAACCTAGATAGTTATTAGACAGAAAATAATAAAAACATATTTGTACAAATCTATTTGTTTACCCTACTCACTCTACTAAATGATAAATCCTGTGCCAATAGGTGGGAGTGTAGGAGAGCTGAATGCAAGTGGAAAAAGGATAGGTTGCAGTATTCTTTTGAAATGCTAAGAGAATGTTGGTGGTTGGTGTATCAAAAAGTCATGAAAGCTGCTAGATAAACGTTTTTGATCTTATTGTCACTAACTCTCACAACCCACGCATTATTTATAACACACTGCATTCTCTTCTTAACTCTCAGGAACCTGTTCCTTCGAAAATGTCTGTTGAAGCATTTACAGCATTTATCAGATTTATCAGGAAGCCTGTGATAAATTTCCTCACTTTTTAGAGAAAGTGGTATGCACTAGGTCCCAAATTTTATCACCTACTGTCAATCCATCGATTTTAATGGCTGTGTTTGACCACTTTGAGTCTGTATCTCTCCCTTTTGTAGAGCAGCTGGTTATTGGAATGAAACCTTCGGGTTCCCCGTTTGATGGTATCCCCCTCGACTTTTTAAGGAGGCCTTCCGTACTCTGGGTGACTCCATTCTTTCCGTTATTATAGTAACCTAATTTTTGGTGTGGTGCCCAAAACCTTTAAGCATGCTGTTGTACATCCTCTGCTGAAAAATCGGTTCTAGACCCTACTGTTTTGTCAAACTTAAGGCCTATCTTGAAGCTACCTTTTCTGGCAAAACTGCTTGAAAAGATTATTTTTGCCCAACTGAAGCCTTTTTTGAATGAACACACAATTTTGGAAGTATTCCAGTCCAGGTTCAAAACTCAACACGGCACAGAATCTGCTCTGTTAAGAGTCTTTAATAATATTCTTGTAGCAAATGACTCTGGCAATTCTGTACTACTTGTGCTTTTGGATTTAATGGCTGATTTTGACACCATGGACCATGACATGCTCTTTTCTAGGCTGGAGCAGTGGGTGGGCATTACAGGTTCAGCTCTCCAATGGTTTAGGTCTTATCTTTCAGATAGAAGTTTTTGTGTTTCTATTGATGATTTTACTTCCACCTCAGCGGCACTTCCTTGGGGGGTACCACAAGGCTACATTCTTGGTATTCTTTTATTTTGTATCTGCTGACTCTTGGAGCTATCGTTCAGAAACATAATATTTCCTTTCATTGTTATGCAGATGACTGTCAGATTTATCTTCCTATAAAACACAGCAGGGTGTGTGTTCCGTCCAGCCTCTCCTTGATTGCCTTATTGATGTCAAGAGATGGATATCATACATTTTTTTTGGGATTTTAATGAGAACAAGACTGAAGTCATGCCATTTAGACCCAGTGGTGTTCCTCCTATATCAACCTTGCGTCTCTGGCCATGATTTTAGAATGGGCCCTACACTAAAATTGCATAGTCAGGTAAATGCTGTTGTGAAGTCCTGCTTTTTGCCACAGTTCGATTTTTAACTTGTATGAGCAGACGAGAACACATTAATCCAACATTGGCCTCTCTCCAGTTCATTTTAGAATCCGTTTTAAAATTCTTTTATTTGTTTTTAAGTCTTTGAATGGCGCTGCCCAAGTGCATCTGTCTGAACTCCTGAGACCAGAGGCTTTTATCTGTACCAAAAGGATGTTACAAACTCAGATGATAGGTGGTAGGGCTTTTGCAGTCGCAGCTCCACAACTATGGAACAACCTGCCAAGCCATGTTAGGCAGGCTGTTTCACTCAATTCAATTTCAATTGAATTCAATTTTATTTATATAGCGCTTTTAACAATGGTCATTGTCACAAAGCAGCTTTGCAAAATGAAATAAATGTGA
>JBBPDE010000021.1:8086977-8097077 GCA_037974605.1 Nannopetersius ansorgii | reverse complement strand
GTGAAGATGATGGTGAACTTCACCTACAGCTACCTGAGTGCTCAGCTGGAGGTCAGCGTCTGGATGCCCCACCTGCCCCTGCAGATCGACATGTCTGACCCAGAGCTCAGCCAGATCAAGGGCTGGAGGGTGCCCGTCTTTGACTCTAAGAGGTTACACAACATTTAGCATGATTGTCAGTACTGTGACTCAGAAAATGCGTTCTTCTGCAGTGTAATTTTGGGCCATTTCTGATGTTCATTTATTATGTAAGTATTCATGGGAGGGAACATAATAATCCATAACCATTTACTGTAAAGCTAAACTATATATGTTCATGAGTTTAACATGTGCAGGATGATGATAAACCTACATGTATTTGGGAGAGATCATCTGGAATAACAGTCAAATGAGAGGTCCCTGTAAGCAAACTGCATAAACAAATTATTATCTGCAACTAAACACATATCTCATTCTTATCAAATAATCAACTGACCCCCAAAAAGACTGCAATAATTCAGTACATTTAGTTTGATTTGATTTGTCCCCAAGCAGGAGAGAAAATAATCTATAATAATCTATCGCCAACAACTGCAATCACAAAAAGCCAATAAAGCAATTGACACACATGGCTCTGTATACTAGATTGCTAGATTACTGTTACTGAACTTGAATGATCAGTTTAGAAAGCACGAAGAGGTAAACATGGAAGGGGGTAAGAATTGTTTAAGAAATTGGGAATTGGGAATGCCATTATTACCTCAAGGTTACAAATATACATTATGCTGTATTATTTGCAAACATAATCTGTTTAAATGAGTGTTAAATAAGAATTAAATTCAGACAGTATTTTAATGTTTATGTAAGCAGGGGGCAACTCATGAAGACATTTTGTTTTCAGAGTACTACCAGAGATCAAAACAATCAAGGGTTCTGTTAGTTAGGGGAGTGCAGGAGTTAATGGCTCAAGTGTGGATGTATACAGTAAAGATGAGAAATACTGTAGCTGGAGCACTGAAGACAGTAGCAAAAAATAAGAACAGAGCGGGAGAAAGAGAATGAGTGTTTCATATTTTCTTCCAATGTAGGACAAGCTGGGAAAGTGAGGAAGAAGATGAGAAGAAAGGCAGAGGGTGCATGCTGCAATACCAGCACAGCCTGGTCCGAGTGCTTACAACCTTCACAGCTGAGTCTTCAGACTCGAGCAGCTCTTCTCCTGTGTACTTCCTGGGAAGTGAATGGCTGGTGGATGTGACTGGGCTGGTGCGCTATTCTCTGAGGGTGAAGGACACAAGCATTGCCCAGCTGCAGGCTGGAACATTGCTGAGTGGCAGGGCTGCTGGAGTCACTACTGTACAGGTAATTCATAATGTCATAAACTTATGCACATTTTGCTATGTTCAAATTATATAGGCAAAAGAACCTGTTCTGCATATTAAGGAAGACACTTTGATGTACATGAGTATTTGAAGCAGAGTTTTAAAAACTGTAAAAAATAGAGTACAGTAATCCCCCAGTTTTACGCAGATCAGGACTTGTGAATCCACATGCGGATCGTTTTATGCTGAAATCTATACAACAATGTGGAACCTGCAAATAATTTTTTTTTTTTTGCTTTTTCGTGGCAATATGTTTTTTTTTATTTACACATTTACTTCTAAATTATTAAGAAAAATAATACAAATTTGTAACATAAATAGTAGGGATGCACAAAAAGCATTTTTTTTGCCCAAAAGTTACAAAACTTGTTACAAAACTATAAAAAATATTTATTTAGCATTCAAACAATGCACAATATAAAATAAAATCTGAAATAAAATATTTTACTTGACCCCGCTCATGAAGAGCCTAAAAGCAAGAAAGCTGAAATAGTATACAATTAGTATACAATTAATAGTATACAATTATTCTGAATGAAGTGCATGAACAAAGTGCATTCAGAACAAGTGCTTTAAAAACTGTTGAAAGACAGAACAACATTCTCTTTAAACCTATAAAGTAATCCAAATATAAATTCAAAAATATAAATCAGTGTGGGGGGTCCACATCCAGACGCATTCCGTTCAGACTGTGCTCTTTTGTCATTTTTTATTTATCTATTTTTCTGCATTTCTGCTTACAGAGAATTCCATATTTTTTAATTTAAAGCTATTTATTGTTTATAATGTTTGTGTCTTGGCCGTGTCTGTTCGCTGTGGTTCGGACAACTGTTCTTTTCCAGAAGCACAGATTGCCAGTCTGCCCCTGACTCATCTTTAGTGTTTCTCTTGATTTTTTTTTTAAATCCCAGTAGTTTTATTACTGTACTGTAAATAAAATAAAAAGGTCTGCTTTATCCAGCTCTCTAAAATAAGACGTGCAGCTGATGAACAGTAAATTATTGGTGATTGCCCCTACATTTTACTGTATTTTTATTACTAAAATGACACCAATTTATTCTTGTATTTACCTGTTTATACCAAAGAAAATGCCTGTGCATGAATTTCACTGGGGGTAGGGGGGCTATTATTATCAACACAACACGCTTCAATAAAAATCTACCAAATTCAGTGAATCCATCAGTTAAACCCAACAGATGAAACAAAGCCCTGCTAGATAGCTCTGCTACTGTGTGTATGTATAAATGTGTTCTTGAAAGATGCAATAGTCACAAATATCATTTGACTGTATTTTCACTATCGGCCAGGTGATGTCGCCTCTTTCGGACTCAGTGCTAGCTGAGAGGATGGTGCGGGTGCTGGATGATAAAGTGAGCATCACAGAACTGGAAGTGCAGCTGGTCTCGGGCCTCTCACTGAACCTCCAGCTCAGTCCAGGCAGCCACAGGGGCATTACTGCCACTGCCACCACCCAGGACACCATGCACAGCCCAAAACAGGTCATTCATCAACAACTAAAGAACCCTGTAGCCTGTTGGAGCAAAGTGGAGGGATTGGTTTTGGAGAATCTGGCAGCTACAGTTTTACAGGAAGAAAGAACTTTTGCGCACAACATTCAGAGCATGCTGAGAACTCAGTAATATTCACAGATTAATAGAGTTTATACATTTGCTTGGGCAGAATCACATTTTATGAAATGTGTCAGGGGAAACCATTAGATGCTCTAAATTCCTTTAGATGACAGCCAATTTAGATTTCACGTTTCGGTAATATGGCCATTTGGTTGACCCAGTCAATATCAGACTATTAGCACTCAGCAAGGGGCTTCATCCATTTTTGTGATGGGCTCTGCAAGTGCAGCTCCACAGGCTATGCATAATGTATTTCACATCAAAATATAGGACTGCCTGTGGCTGCAGTTGTTGTGGTAGCTGGCAGCTCTGGGTGTTCGTAGTACAGCTTATTACAGTGATTACTTTGCTCGTTGCCCTCTGATGTTTTTTTCAGATGGATTTTTTTACACATAAATATTGATCTCTATGGTTAAGTGGGGCTCTGTGCCTGGGGTTTATAGGGCAGACATGTATTCAGACTCCGAGTTAATAAGTAAAAGATTAACATGTTCATTTCCTTGAACATGGCACTAATTAGATACAGAGATAGAAAGAAATAGACAGACAGAGAGTATGTCCTTTATTGAAAGGGACATGATTTACACATACTGCATGCACTACATGACCAAATATATGTGGACACCATACCATCAGACCTGTGTGCACTTTTTGAATATTCCATTTCAAACATTTAGCCGTAATATGAAGTTGCATTTACCCCCAACCTCAACCCCAAGTTGGAAGCATATGATGATGTAAAATTACTTTTTATGCTGTTAGATAAATATTACACTTCAAAGTAGTTATGGTGCTGAGCCTAAACCACTAAAAATAGTTCATTAGTCAGACTGCTAGATAGTCACAGATGATTCACCACTCCTCATAACACATTTCCGCTCTTCCAGTGACGTCCAGTGACAGTGTGCTTTACACCATTCACGTTTATGCTTGGCATTGCCCATAGTGATCTTAGACTTAAGTCCAGCAACTTGACCATGGAATGAAGTTATTGTGCTGGTGCTCCTTTCAGAGGCAGTTTGGAACTTAAAAATGATTGATGCAAAAGAGAATACAGTTTTGGCATCCCCATTCTTTAAGTTTAAGTGGTCTACAATTACAATTTACAATTATGGCATATATCAGACGCTTTTATCCAAAGCGACTTTCAATCTCTAACTACAGGGGACAGTCTCCCTGGAGCAACTTAGGGTTAAGGGTCTTGCTCAGGGACCCAGTAGTGGTCTGTTGAAGGTAGACTCTACCTTCTACCTCTACCCCTACCTCCACCCTGGAAGCTGGTCTACAGCTTCATGTCTGGCCTGTCGCTGGAGAAAGATAGCAGTATTACAGTAGAGTATAGGGATTGCAATACAGAGCTTTTCAGAGCAGCTGGTAGCCTAGTGGTTAGGGCATTTCACCCTGCGATCAGAAAGTCCGGGTTCGATTCCCAAGACCGCTAGGCAAGACCGCTAGGCCCAAGACCGCTAGGCACAGCTGAGGTACCCTGACAAAGGTACCGTCCCCACGCACTGCTCCCTGGGCGCTGTGTTCGTAGCTGCCCCGCTGGGTTAAATGCAGAGGTTGAATTTCATGTTGTTCACACTGTGTGCTGTGGTGTGTTCACATATGACAAATGGTCACTTTCACATTTGTACTAAACAAAGTGACATTGCAAAGTGTTGAGCATAGGAGAGATCAAATATATTCAAGTATGACAGGATGGAATTCAACATTACAGTAATATTGCACATAAGTGTATGTCCATGGTGTGTGAGGTATTATGATTATTTTTTGAAAAACATTGCAATGCACTGGCATTCATTTTAAACTGTGTCATACACTGTGACATGAATTTCGTTGTATTGCATCATAGGAGGCAGTGGTCGCCTGCTGGGTGAAGTTCAGCGATGGTTCTCAGGCTCCTCTTGACCTGTTTCATCCCAGCGGCTACACGCTCACCATAAGCTCATTGGATAAGAGGGTGGTGTCAGTGAGGAAGGTTCCGGGCTGTGTTGTGGTGGCGGAGGCGGAGGGACAGGGCTTGCTGATCCAAGCTGAGCTGGCCATCTGCGAAGCCTGTCAGAAGTCCAAACGTAAGAGCAAGCTGGCTGTGGGTGCCGGCACCGCCAGGGTCAAATTTCTAGCAGCCGAGCAGCCGGCAAGGGAGAGTGGGAGGACGCAGGCTGACGTTCAAGGTGTGACTGATTACGGTAGTGACACTGAAACAGTAGAGAAGGAGCCCAAACTGAGCTTGACTTCATCTCATGGCTTGTTTGAAATCTTCAGAAACACAGTTCCTGGCATGCAAGAGAGTACCACGAGGGAAATCAGTACAGCAACATCCAGACTGCAAGAGGCAATTGGAGCAGGTGTGTCCACCATCAGAGCAGTAAATGGCATGGGAATACCTGGAAGAAGACCAGCCATTGGCAAAGCTTTTGTTACAGTTGACCCAGCAAATGTTTTGAAAAAGAACTATGGCAACCTGCTTGATGAGTCAGACCTCACTTTCCAAGAAGAGGAATCAAAAGAGGATCCATCCTTGGTGGAAAGCGACTTGATGCAGACATTTGGTTTTTTCACGGACTTAGAGATCTGCATCTACTCACTGATAGGGGTCTCGTGCATGGCCATCATAGCCATCTTGCTTAACTGTGCCACTCACAACACAAAGTCACGCAGTAAGAAGTCTCCAGTGCCGTGCCAGGGCCTCAGTGAGCACAAGCACCATTGGGTTCGCCTGGGCACAGTTGCAGAACAGAAGAGGGCTGTACCAATTGCAACCACACAGGTGTCAAGCACTGCTGCAGAGATGCAAAGAAGCATGGAACTGCAGAAACCCAAAGAAAGACACATAGTTACAGAGATGCCTGGAGCAAGAGAAATGCCTGCTGTGCAGTGTGAAGAGAGGACGGCTACTCTGGGCAGAAGGATCAGCACCCTACCCCCTAGACCAGACTCAATGGCAGTTAGGTCAGCAACTCTACTACCAAAGCCAATACGGAGTGATCCGCTGCACTCTCCAACCAGCAAGAGGAACCAGGTCCAGTTCACCACCTTCACTACTCTTGACATCAAGCACTTGGCAGCACTAAAGAGCAATGGGCTGGATTTCAACTGGGCCGGCCAAGGAACAGGAGGTGTTAATCAGGCAACGGGTGTCAGTAGAGCAATAGTAACCAGTCAAGGAAGCATACGAAGTCAGGCTGGGTTAGCCAGTCAGGGAGGCCTATGTAGTCAAGTTGGACCAGCCAGTCAAGCAGCCATATGTAATCAGGTAGGGCCAGCCAGTCAGGGAGGCTTTTGCAGTCAGTTTGGTTCAGCCAGTCAGGGAAACCTAAGTAGTCAGGTTGTGTCAGCAAGTCAAGGAGGCCTGTGCCATCAGGTTCTGCCAGCCAATCAGAGAGAAATACGTTTTCAGATAGGTGGATGCATTCAAGCAGGAGACTGCGCTCCTGAGCAGTTTAGAGGAGTTCTCCCTGAAGCCCCATGGCCCATAGTTAAACCAGTAGCAGAGGTTTAATGTGTGTGTGTGTGTGTTTGTAGTATCTGATTCTGTACAAAGTTATTCAGGTATTTCCCATATGTGTTTAATTAAAACATAATTTTATATATGATTTTATAAATAAATGGTGTATACATATTAACTGGATTTTGTACATTTGTATAGAGAAATTTAGAGATAGATAAAAATATTATTATTATTATTATTATTATTATTATTATTATTATTATTATTATTATTATTATTATTATTACCCTTCCTGATTTTGTGTTTTGAAATGAGCTCCTAATATATACTTGATGTTTAAGAAAATTCCTTGCATTGTTTATAAGAAGTTTTTTAAAGTACACAGCTATCCAACTTTTTCTTAAAAGAAAAATGAGTTTTGTTGTCACAAAATCAAATAAACTGCACATTCTCAAAACTTACATCTGTTCTTAAGATTTCTAAAATAGAGAATAAGTTTGGATCTTTGTACTTTTTGAAGAGTAGTTCTCTCATATTTGCCTTGTGTGTACTGATTGTGCCCTAGTGTAGAGAAGTTTATCTCTTCTGTGACCTGTTCGAAGACTCTCACAGCTGAGAGTGAAAGAAGAGAAATCTCCGCTGCACACACTTCTCCATTATTGTGATAGCGCTGGAATGCTGGGCTGGGAAAGACATTTTGTGTCTTCCATAGAAGAGAAGTATTGATAATTTTCTCCAAACCAAAGTTGCAGCATCACATCGTTAAATTGCATTCCGGTATCTTTGCATTGGCTTAGACGGGCAAAGATAATCTGATGCTCTGAAACTCCAGGCTTTTGTGGATTTACCAGAGGAAGAAATGGCATCATCTGTTGCATCTGCTCCCCTGAGGAGATCTCCTGAGATGCATACAATAACCTGTCCAAAAAGTATTTTCCCTGTTTGGCTCTTACTTGAAAAAGGGTAGTACTTTATTTTACAGTTCATTACATATTAAACTTACCAAGTGCTACATAACACAGATTATTTCTGAGTAATTGTTCTATTGCAACAACATGTTGCTAGTAATTTATGCACCATAACTTGCAAAATATGTATCAGACATTCAGAATAATTCCTGTAGTGCTTGCAATGGTTTGTCTTCAGTACCTTTAGTTAGGCAAGAATTCCATAGCAATAATAATTTTAGGTTTCACTGACCACATACCCTGTCCTAAAACCAAGATTTTATTTTACTTTTCTATCAAAAATAATTAAGTAGTGTAATGATACAAATGTATGCTCAGTGTTTATGAAGTGCTGGAACTTGCTCTGCAGCAGCTATCATCATCGGTGACCTCTTAATCTTCAGCATCAGATATTCTATTGACAGATTTAAGAGATTGAGGTCATTGTGTTGCTGGATTAATGTGCATTAGTTGACCAGACCCCCACCCCCAACCACACACACTATGCTTCGTAATGTGGGCCAAAGTCAAAGAACCTTTGGTTTCTGTCTGTGTTTATGGCCAATAGGCCTGTTAATACTTACTGTAAATATAAGTTCAATGGATTTATGTAGTAGACACTTTAAATACACAACCTCTCAGACCACACTTGCAGAATTCCTTGACATCTCATACAACATGGGAATGTGAAACAAAATTGGAAACTTTAATGTGGATGTGAAGTTTAAATGCATTACATATAAAAATAAAACAGATTGGTTTGAATTTGATGGCCAATTTAGATGTAGAATAATATACATATAAACTAAATCACAGGTCTGAGATAAAGACACAGAAAGACCATAAAAAGATCAGCATAAGAAAGAGATCTAAAGACATCTAAACTGAAAGGAATTTAAACCAATGAGCAGTGATGCAGCATCAGGACTGCTGTCTTTCTTGCAGGCTCACAATGATGTCGGAACTGAGACAAATGTTACATTTTGCGTTATTGCTAGTTTTTAATCCACAATATGAACCTGAGCTGTGCTCAATAGCTAAACCAGCGGGTTCACCCTGAGCACATGTGACAGATGTGAAAGGGTCTGAAGAAGCCATGCAGAACGTTATGCTGCCGGTTCCATCGTTCAGCATGATCCGTTTGGGAGTATCCATGGAGGGATGCACAGACTTCTGCAGACTAGATAACAGCACCCAGACTGCCCTTAGGTATCGAGATAAAATACTTGGATGCCTTTGACTTTTTTCACATTGAGATATGATGTGTTTTCAAAGTGTCCCTTTATACATATATATACATTTAAAATCAAAGTACACATATATGTACTTTTATTTATTCCAAATACAGGAGAATAACATGCATTACTGAAGTTGCAGTAAAAGTACTGCTTTTTGTTTGTACTATAATCTACAATAATATACATAGTCAATGTGTCTGTTTATTAGTTATAATGTTTTTAAAAGTAATAGAAATTTCATTAGAAGGGTTAGCTGAAAGGTTTTTTAAGCATCAGAGGTTGTGCTAAACAAACCAAAACATATGAAATACAGCAGACATGCCTTGGGCATTTTTTGTCTCAGCTGAAACACAAAAAGCATCATGAACAAAGGGAAGCCACAGAGGCAAATGTGTCGCAGTTTTCATGGGCGGAGTGAGATGAAGGCCCAGCACTGCCCTGCCTGAGCGCAGTCACAAACATCAGTGGCTGTAAACATGCCTCAATGCGGACTCCCCACATCAGAGCCAGCACTAGATCCACAACTGTGGAGCCTTTGAAGGAGAGCAAAGGGAGTAGTACTGAGTGTAGCCTCTGAGGAGCAACTTAAAAACGCAGGCAGGCAGCGGGTCCTCCACGAATTGTTAAGGCTACGAAGGTAAATGGCAAACATGGATGAAAGAGAAATTTTTAAGAGGAAACAGTAATACAGTATTGAATGTGAGGTCGTGAGAGCTGAGTAATGAACAACAGAACATATCCTGAGAGACAACGAGGGGTCAGAGTAGACTGCAGGGAAACAGTCAAGGACGAGCATTTTCACAGTCTCTCTCTAACTCACTCACTATCTGTCTGTCTGTCTCTTTGACCGGTGCTCTGTCTCCAATATTTTAGAAGTGAAAGAGTAGAACACAGCTCATTCCAAGAAGCTGGTGCACTTTTTAGTCTCTTTTGTTGCTCATTAGGGAGCCTGGTAATGTTCCTTAGTATGACATGAAATCTGCTTTAGTGTTTGAACACTGTAAATTTATTTTACACTTTGAATGTGGAAGCATAGAACTAGCTTTACTGCCATAAGGATCATGATTTATTGGTCTCTGTTACGTAATCATTTATTCATTAATTTTCTGTGACCACATAATCCTTACTAGTGTTGTGTATACTCGGATCCTATAAAGGGGTCTTCGGTGAGAGACAGGGACTCACCCTGGGTGGGGCGCCAGCAAATCACAGGGTGCACACATACACCTTTCACTCATCTCTATTAGATTATATATTTTTAAAAATTACATTTGTTCTGCATTTTCAAATGATAATATGTCATCTTATATTCAAGAACAATTATGATGACCAGCTTTTCCTCTGTTCTTGACTAGACCTGCCCTTGTGAAAAAATAGTATACTTGAATGTATTTCCAGTATACTAAAAGTATAAGGCACATACTTAAAATATACTATCTTTTTACTTACTTCTTGAAGTACACTTGAAATAT
>JBBPDE010000021.1:8056791-8071694 GCA_037974605.1 Nannopetersius ansorgii | reverse complement strand
CATCACCCTTAAAGAAAATGTAAAGATAAACCCGAGGTTTAAATACGGAAAAGTCACGAGAGAGAGAGAGAGAGAGAATGAGAGAGATACAGAGAGAGAGAGATACAGAGAAAGAGAGAGAGAAGCGTGCTCTAGAAAAGTCACGAATGAGAGAGAGAGAGAGAGAGAGAGAGAGAGACGCGCGCTCCGGAAAAGTCACGAACGAGAGAGAGCGCGCGCGCGAGAGAGATACAGAGAGAGAGAGAGAGGGCTGTTTGCCCTTTCGTGTGAACTGAATTTCTTTCCGTTTTCTTCACAGGCGCAGCTTTTAGTAACGCAAGGATATTGTCATGTTCTCGCGAGACCAGACACATCCCACGAGATCTCGTCACACTCCTAATACATACATATATATATATATATATATACATATACATTTACAGGTCCTCAATGATGTAAAATGACATTTGGTGTTAGTCAACACACACAGTCCCTGAAAAATCATAAAAACACAACTAAGCTTAAAGAAATACCGTCAGTCCGATATTTTTTAAATGCATACTTCTATAAAATAAATCTAGAAGTAAATAATTGTATAATATAAACATGTCAGTAAACTATAAAGTGAGATCAGTAGCTAAAGCAAACTCTTTCATAAAATGGCAGAATGTAGAATAATACAAATATAATATTTAGATCACACACTGATCAGCTATAAGATTAAAACCTCCTGCATAATACTGTGCAGGTCCCATTGAGTAGTTGTACTACTAGCTTTATTTGTTGCAACAAAATCAGGATAAGAAAACCAAGGGAGTTCTGTAGTCGGCATGGATAAATTTAAGCAAGAGAATGTAAACATACAAACAGACCAGAGCAGAACAGCAGAGAGCTACTCCAATACTACAGAAAAACAAATCAAAACACCTGTACTGTCAAATAGATAGGGAAGACCCAGGTCCAGCTACTTTGGTCTATCTGGTCAGTGTCTTCAGTATTAAAAATAAACTGAGAGGTGTACAATTTTCAGTATTCTGTTAGGAGAACAGAGGATGGAGGGGATAGCTGTTCAGTGTTTTTCTCCCCTCCATCATTGAAATTTACACTACATGAAATTTATACGATATGATGCATGCCAAACGATTCCAGAATTGTGGATGACCCCACAAATCCCTCACACACCCTGTTCTACTATCTGGTAAAATGTTCCATAGCATACAGGCCTCTACTGCCAGAATGGTAAACAATTTCTTCCCTCAGGGCATCAGACTCCTCAATCAGAATCATAAACTGCCCCCCCCCCCCCCACACATAAAAACACACCTCTGAACTGAACTACTTGCCTGTACTTGCCGGTGTTATCGTTTTGTTCTCATGTTGCACATTGTTTTCTTTTACTGTGTACAGTGTATTGTCACATCACATCTCCTTTTCCCTCACAGATGAACAGCCAGCATTCACTACATAGGGGATTAGGAGAACATAAACCAATGATGGTGTACCCACAACCCGAATCCTAAACACCAATATAAAACCAATATATACCATACACAAACACATTCCCACCAATCATCAAACACAAACACTTAAACTCAAATAACCCACAGCTGTACCCATTCCAGCCCGACATGAACACAAACTAAAATATAAGGACGACCCCTACCGTTCTTCCAGCACATAACCCCTGACCCTTATATGTATATGGCCGGAATGAGAATAAAACGACTTGATTATTGAATTAGTAGTTATATAACACTTACCATACAGATCAGATATATTCTTTAAAGAACTAGAAAAGATTATTCAATTGTTACTGCTAAGTTCTATGTTGTTTTCTTGCATACTATACAGAACACATTTTACTAAGATGCACTGGTTTGCCTTTTTAGTTTTAAAATATTGTTTTCCAACAAAGTATTTTCATTCTGAATATATCTGAAGATCATCACAGACACACAAGCATCTGCAGTGCAGTACAGAGTCTGTAAGAATGGCTGTGGGGAGGAAGGAGGATTTGCAGAGTTCTGTGGTGTTTACTGTTCATAAAAGTCTTAAGGCAGGAGCTCTAACCTCTTCCTCACCTCCATCCATTAACCCTGAGCTCAGTGCAGGTCAGATTCACAGGTCATCCTGGCACCCTGCTAGCTCTATAAGCACACATACACATTTCTCCTAATCCACTACAGCGTCTACACTGCAGCAGGGAAGTCCCAGCCTCACCCCAACAAAGTTTTATCTTTTTAAGTCTAGCAGCAGATTTGTGTGCCAATCCCCATATACTAGGATTTTTTTCCCTCCCCCCTGTTTTTTTTTTTCATTACACAGTGTGGGAACAGAAATGAAGCCCACACAGTTAAAGAGGAACTCCCTTCATTAACAAAAAAACAGCCAACAAACAAATACAGTAATCCCCCGCTTTTCACAGGGGTTACATTCCAAGAGCACCCGCGTATAGTGAAAAACTAGTGTTGTGTTTTGCCTAAAAATGCCTAATTTTATAATGTAAACCCTAAATATGCCCCCAAATATGCTCACAGAACACTTTAATTTAATTTTAAACTCAGTTTAATGCATTACCCTTAAAGAAAATGTAAAGGTAAATAAAACTTTATTGCTTAAAAAGTAATTTACATTAGTGGTGAGCCTAATCAAAGACTCGTACACAAAAGAAACATTGAAATAACTCTCTACATGTTTAGACAGGGCACAGTTCACTAATAATAAATACTGAGATAACTGTTGAAATTGGGGGGGCTAAAACACCAGCACAAGACATGGAGCAATCAGCTTCTTCTTCTTCTTTTTATGGCAGTTGACAGCTTTTCAGGGTAATACAGTTTGGTTCTCAGAATAGATTGAATTTAAATGCTAATCCGTGTAAAACTGTATACGAAACCATTTGTTGTTTTTAACATAAAAAAGTATGTGAAAAGTAAGTAAAAAGTAGTAAAAAGTGCAATTTGCTATTTTAGGGGACTCCCAAAGGTTATGTGACTTATTTATGCAGTGCATGCTGGGTATTATAATGGAGAAACACTGATGAGAAAAAAAGCTTAAAGAACATAAAATTCTGAATTTTGTCAAACCAACAAAGTTGAGGGATGTAGTCCTACAGAGTATTACATGCTGTGAAAAATAACATGAAATTCTAGCCGTTTATACTAGAATTCCTGTTTAAGGGAAATGTATATAAAACATTCTTTACAGTTCTTTATGATTTTGAGGAACTGTGATCACCACCACTTTAGTCAATGGCAGCCCCATGGGTTGACTGCCTGAGAGAACCACAGAGCACTGATGTTTATCTCCTTAAAGCATGGGGGAAATGAGCCATCATCAACATAATCAACATGCAGAAGCAACCAGTCTAGAGTGAGGGTGGTGTAGGGGTCAGCAGCAACTTGGGGATGAAACAAACAGCACACAATTACCAGTAGAGTCAGACAAGGTGAAAAATGGCAGACGGTCCCTTAACTGAGACCAAGCGCTGCTGCGTGAGTGGATTTTCAACAAAGGCTGGCTGGAGAAAATGAATGTGCTGCTTTTGTTTTTCTGCTTCCCCACTGGGCTCAGCAAGGATGCCATTTTCTACTGGACTGGGCAAGCATGGTACCTGATCACAAAAGAAAAGTACTTTGGATCACTTTGATTCACTGTTTATGTCTGAAGACATGCTGTGGTCCTTGATTTTAGATTTGTATGCAAGGGCTTCCATTCAAGAGACTGCATAGGATGGCTTGGCTTGAATCTTGGACTGGATTCAATATATTTAAAGACTTTAAGGACAAGGTTTCCAGAGACAGATTAAGCCTAGTCTTGGACAAAATCACACAATCCACAGGGATTCTGGCCTGAAAATCTTGTTGAGTCTAGGACTTTCTTTAATCTGTATCTAGGTAACAGGCCATAAATAGAAGAGGTGGGTGTTTCAGAACATATGATAAAAGACTATAACAGTCATTTTTTTAAAATAAACTGTTATCACTGTGGCACAACACAAATATAGTGAAACGTTTTTCCATGGCTATTGGATTTTGTGACAAAATACAATATGATGAAATGCTCAATTAAATGAAATGCAAAATAAATAAATAAACAAACAAGAAATACATTTTCTGCTAACTAATATAATTCATAAACAGTGACAGTGGTTGGCAAATGATATGAAGATCTAAATTTAAGCCACTAACAATGAATTTTAATAACTTTTTTGTCAAAATATGCAAATTCAGAGTGTCTTATTATTTTTAATAATGATTTAATAATTTATTTAATTTGTGTGTGAAAAGTCACAAGGGTGGAATACAGATTTTTTAAATCTGATCTATTGTTATCCGCAAACCCAAACATACAGTGCTGGGATCTCTATGTTGAATAGAAATTTGTCCAGGTATGAGGACAGCTCCCCAGTATCAGTTTTTTATATGATTCTGCATAAACTAAAGGTGGTACATAAGCATTTTCTCTCTAAAGAAATGGAATGGAAGCTGGCAGCTAAAGAGAGAAGAAGCAGAAATCAGGGTTTTTGAGGCCCCATCACACAAAGGTAGGGTGACTTAGCCTCTGCCTGTCTCCTGCAGAGGGTTTGGAAACAAAGAGCACCTGTGTTCTCTCAAATGTGAATGATAGCAGTGGAGTGTGCTGGAACGGTTTCCATACAGAGAATGTTAATGTGTCTAGGGCATGCATACTGCTGGGCTGTGAAGCATGGAACAGGTACAGAAGGTCAACTCCACAGAGGACACACACTAAACACCCCTTTCTGACCAGCACACTGATGCTGCACCGGCCCACATGAAAGATTTCATCAGATATGCTCCAAATGGGGCAATTTTCTTCATTCTACTTTTTCTTTTTGTATTTTTCTTTCTCCGAAATTACTTGGGTTCTTCCTCTGAGAAATGATTCTAAACATTTTCCATGGACTATTGCAGGCCAATGTAATCTTACTATGAACCAGATTAGGAAATGTCACATATTCTATTTTCCTCAAACAGTAAACTGAGACATTACGTAGGGCATTAGGTAAGGATTTCTATGTTTTTTCATTGAGAGGTTCCAAGCTATATGGCTTTATCACCATCCAGGGCACAGTGGTATGACCTTTGGGAGGTGTGTGGTGGACCAGCTGTGATGGAGAGCACTGCCATGGAAGTGGATTAGAGGAGCACAGAAGGGCTCCCAGTCCTGCACAACTCAATGGGTCAGAGCTAATCCGGCTTTTCAGCACTGGGAAGAGACTTGGAGTATAAATGAACCATCAGAGAACGCCACCCAAAACAGCCATCTACTGGTGTGTGGAGGATTCTACACTCATTCCAACAACCTTTCTGCCTCCATGGCACAAATGCTCAATCCACAATGAGTTTCCAAGAAAATTGGCTGTGGAAATTCTAAGAACTTAACTAATTTACTAAATTCTTTTCAAACCACTCCGGCACAATAAATGCAGAATGATAATTTGACAACATAGAGACTTTTTACCCAATCCAATTTACAGCACTAACAATCTTTTTATGCAAATAGATTCCTCAGGCAGCACTCTCACATGTATTTCGTTAGGCTCTCAAAGTATTTACCCTCACAATGCAGCTAATTTGTAAACATACATCTGAGGTTTGACAACCTGTGTGTTTGTGTACGTGTGTGTGAATGATGGTGTTTATTTGTGCTTCCTGTCAGACACTGACAATGGAGAAAATAACTCAGTTACTATGCTTTTTGGATCAGTTGAGCAGCTGTTTCTGCTGGAATGACTGTGTGCTGACGCAGCATAAGAATTCAGAGTTGGTGTGAATAAAGGCCAGGCAGACGCATGGAGAGAGGCTCTGGCTCTTTATCTTAATGGAGCGAACTTTATCAGTGCTTCATAAGAGTTTTAAGGTTTAAATTGCACCTTGTTGGTAGAAACACCTTTCATCCTTTGTCTTACTCAAAATATAAATATAAACAAGCTTTTAACAATTTCTTTTGGAGTAGCTCTGTGGCCAACAATAAAAATGACCATTCATGAAGGTGTTAGCACATATTGTTCTACAAAATGTAAATTGTAAAGGTGTGGCTAAGTAGATGTTTCTAATAAAGTGGCCACTAGAGGTTCATTAGTAGAGCTGTGTCTGTTTCAGTCAAGATTTCTTCAGCTGATCTTAATGAGTGCTTTTTATGTTCAGCTTGAGGTGTGTAACAAGAGCAAAATCCTGTCATTTCCCACTGTGAATCCATTCAGATAGAAGTAATAAAAGGTTAACTTGTAAGTGATGTGATACTTCAAGTCTGTCTTCTTTCTGTCTTACATAGCCAGTTGTTAACAACTGTTTAACCGAAAGACTTTCCATAAGGGCACTTTTACTAACCATAAACACAGCCCACAAAGGTGTGCCCATGTTTCTTTGCCCTGAATTAACTTGCTCTGCATCTCCCAAAAATTGTTTTGCATGAAACAAATCTTTTATTTCTTCCTGTTCATTCATTGCTTGTCATAGTAAAAACAAAACAAAATTTCTCCATGGTGCAACACAACAGCAGAACAGAACAGAACAGATAAGATCACAAAAGCAAACAGGACAAAGAGTTCGAAAAAGACTGCAAGAGCAATAATACAACTAGATAAAACAAGACAATGTTCAGTAGAACTGTTGTTCTAGGAATTCTTAGTTTTCCCCAAAACTCATAGAATGAAGCTAAACTTCCTAAAACTGGGTGCCTAATTATGCTTACTTTCTAGAAACTGCTACTACAGAAAAAGTTATCATAGTTGTGTGGCAGGATCTTATATCATGCAGCTCCAGACTATGTCCTGCTCTGGTTTAGTATCCACTGTATTAATAGATTGTGTCCTTTACTGAAGCTTTCATTTTCTGCTGAGTGTCTCAGTGACATTAAAGAATATAGTAACAAAGACAGTTCTGTAAACAAGCTAACCTGCTTTCTACATTCTGACTAAATAAAGCCGCAAACTCTACTGACGTAATTAGATTTAGTGAGCAAAACCCCGGGTTCTCATTCTCAATATTTTCAATATTTCAAACATTGCAAAAATACTGCAAGGCATTCTGAAGTATAATAGAATAATTACCTATATGTCCAAGGTGAATTCTGACATAATCTAAAAAGTGCTATCCTCCTTTTTAATAACACATTAAATACATTAAATTGTATTACATGGTCTTTACATGGTCTGGCACACAAGTAGATTTAGCCTACAAGATGTTACATCCAAACATTTCTAAATTCCATGGGTATCCTTGCACCTTAGCACAGGCAGTGTCAATTTTAAAAGTTGTTTCAGAAAGTTTTTTCCCCAAAGTTTCCAAAGTAGATTTTTTCATCATGATGAAACAATAGCCTGTAACTGGACATTCTGTATTTCAGTCAGATAATCCTATAGTTCATGAGGCTGTATTTCTGCCAGGCCAGGCATCAGGTCAGAAGGACAGGTGTGTGAAATCTGGACAGCATCAGAAATCACACAGATGAATTGGAGACTGCTAACATATCTTTGTTTTCAATGTGAGCATCCTTGGCCAAACTTTTCCTTTATTCAGTCAATGGCCATGTCAACACGTACACGGGTATTTCTGAAAGTGATTTTCCATTTTCTTTTCTTTTTTTCAAAAGGCTTCCATGTAAGCACATTTTCAAAAATATCTCAGTTCACATGCAATCACAAAAACCAATGTCAAAAGCATGCCAAGGCAGGTGGTGATATAACCTTTAACCGCAAAGCAGGAGTGTCAAACTCCGGTCCTGGAGGGCTGGTATCCAGCTCAGTTTGATGGTTCTTCTCCTTAAACACATTCACTAAACCTGACAATGAAGCAGGTGTTAATGGGTAGGGAATCACCAAAACATGCTTGACCACAGCCCTCCAGAGTTCCATGCCATGAAGGGGGCACGTCATTACCAGAGGCAGTGTCTGTGTTTAATATAATAGCATCTGAAGCTGTCTCTGACGTCTATGTCCTTCATACTGGATGGACAGTAACAGTAAAAAAAAATCTAACAAGAGCCGTAATACTTTGCATATGTCAGGCATTGTCGATGAAAACATGGTAACATGGTACATACTGTAACGTCATATTAGTGGCACACAGTATGATGTGAAATGGTTTGTTTTTCAAAATCTTCATTATTTCCTACACTTAAACGCAGAAATGAAGTTTTCTAAAATGAACACTTTGGCCAGTTTTCAAAAACCTTTTCACTATGCCAAAATGCCGTTTACGAGTGGACAAAAGGCCGAAACACAGAAAAACCTCTATTGGCCTATTCGCACTCTTGGATATTCTGCAGCAATATTGCAACTGCAATTACAGCTCTACTTATAGACACTTATGTTTAACTCTTCTGACATTTTGAATGAGCACATTTCTAAATGGAACAAACTTCAGTTCCATATAATTCTACTAGTACCACTGCCTTCTCAGACAGAGTAATTGGGCAGCAGACTGTCAATTGCTTCCATGCTGTTTTGCCAGTTGCGTCCATTGTGCCGCCTTGTTAATTGATTAGAGCGAAGAATACTGAAGGAATAAGAGATGCTTGAGTGAGCTTAGCTTCTGCAGAACAGATCTCCCTACTGGGCTTCTTTAGAGAAGCAGATATGTGAGATGGCTCAAATAAACCAGAAAAGATGTAAGAAAGCAGAGAGAGAGAGAGAGAGAGAGAGAGAGAGAGAGACAGAAAGACAGAGATGCACCATGGATAAATAATTTGCAGTTAAATCATGCTACTCGAATATTAGTAAAAAGCTGCTCTCTACATGTGAGCCAGAACATGGTTTTGTATAGTATTTAGAAAGGTATTCTTATGTTATCCCTGTAGCAATAGTGTAGCCCTTTTCGGTGCAACCTAGAACCAAGGTTCTCTAAAGAAACATAAAGATCCATAAAAAGCCATTAAATGGTTCTTTTATTGTTCGTGATTCTAAATATAATGATTGCCACCACTGACCACACAAAATAGCATAACATCCACTGACTAAACAAAACACATTTATATATGCTACAGCTGCATCAGACAGAGACTGGTTTACCTAGACAGAATAATCCAGAATTACATTATTACATTATTTCTACAATTAATCTGTACGATAGACTTACTTTAAGCACCCATGGTGTCACACACACACCAGTCCCAGAAATGAAGCATGCCACCCGGTATAAAAACAGGTGAGAGGCTTACCTGCTTCGGTCAGTCATTAAGTCTGTGTGCAAGTGTGTGTGCAAATAAGAATGCGGGTTCCCAGTGGAAATCTTAACTCTCGAGTGAGAGCATTCTTAGAATAATTGCATGATTTACCTGCTCTCTCACATCACTCCATATGTGGGTTTACCAAGCATGCTACTCTGGGTAAACAGGCTGTGCCTTCATTCCTGACAAAATGACTGAGCCAACAACTGTGAACCCAGCAGAGTTTGATGCCTTATGCTACACTGTGGTTTGGCAGGCAGCCAAGAGCGATCTGCCAAATTGGGAGGTTGCAGGCTTGTGTCTTGCTCCCCAAGAGCCCTTAGTGGCTTGTGGCGAGGTCGACCAGCTGAGACAACACTGTTTGGGAGATAGCTGCAGAGCCCAGCGTACTGCAGGCAGCAGCCCGAACCACTCCTTCTCAACCATCTTAAAGAGGTTCACTCACTCAGTTGGAAAAATGGTCTTTCCACCAAAGACACACCACATTCTTGAGATTGGTCATCTCTTCCCAGGGTGTGGCCATGGGGATTGTGAATTTCTATTGATGCTCTATTCAGGGCTTCAGTGCAGTTGCGACACCTCTGACTATTCTCACTTGTATATCCAACCATCGATATTCTATCACTCCAGAAACCACTCAAGCCGTCCATAAACTCTGCAACCTGTTCACCTCAGATCCCACCTGGACCCAGCTAAGCAGTTAATTGTAGAGGTGGATGCCTTGGATATAGGTGCCGGCCAGCACTATGTTAAAGAGTGTAACGTCCCGGACAACACTACTTGCCATCCAACCTACACATTGAGGTCATCACTGAGGCCACTCCTTCCCTTTGCAGGTCATCAGGGGGTTCGACCACCTACCTCCAGTAAGTAAGTAAAGTTTATTCATAGAGCATCTTTCACAGACAGGGAAGTCACAAAGCACTGTTCATAAAATAATAATAGAAATCATAGAAATAAAATTAATACTTATAGATAAAACAAATGCAAAACAATAACTTTACCAAAAGTATAAAAAAAATAAGTAACCACAGAAATAAGAATAATTAAAAACAATCTATACATTAAACAAAAACCTGGTTGAATAAAACAGTTTTCCGATTTTAAAAGGTTCTACAGAATCAGCAGAACAAAGTTGCAAATGAAGGGTGTTCCACAGCCTTGGTGCCACATACTGAAATGCTCTGTTTTTCAGTCTTGCTCAAGAACTTTGTGTTTAAGTAAAAGGAAGCCTGTCCATTTAGTGCTCTGTACGTAAGAGCAAGAATTTTAAAATTAATTCTAAACTCCACCGGAAGCCAATGAAAAGAATATAAAATGGGTGTAATGTTGGCTTGCTTTTTTGAGCATATTAAGAGTCTAGCTGCTTGACTAAGCTGGTAAATAAAGCATTGCAATCTTAATGAGATAAAACGAGTGCATGAACAATTTTTTCCCTTTTCAGCTGAAGACACCAGTGGACATAAATTGGAGATATTCCTCAACTAAAAAAAAGCAAGAATGTGATATTGATTTTAATGTGTGATTCAAAGTCTAGACAGGACTCAAATATTATGCCAAGATTTCGAACCTTCGTCAACCACGATTGACATGGTTATTTTGGGGTATAAATCAGGAGGGGCTATGATCATTGTCTCAGTTTTGCAAGAATTTAAATGAAGGTAGTTATTGAAAAGCCAGTCACTTATTTGTGAAATGCACTCAACTTGGCCGATGCGGTTTAAAAGATATATATACTTGAATGTCATCACTATAGTAATGGTAGGAAATGTCTTTAAATGATCGAATAATACCTTCTAAAGGAAGAATATAAAAAGAGAATAATAATGGACCCAAGATCGAACCTTAAGAGACCCCACATGACAGAGAAGCAGTAGTGGAAGAGAACTTATTCAAGTAGGAAGAAAACCATTTTAATGCATAACCTGAGATACCAGCTAAACACTTAAGCCTATTTAGCCGAATATTATGATCTACCAAGTCAAATGCTGTGCTGAGCAATGCCCTGCATCAGAAGGCATAAGGAGATCATTATAGACTTTTAAAAGAGCAGTCTCTGTAGAGTGGGTAGAGTGGGTCAAAAATTGATCAAAAAAATATTTTAATTGTTTTTTCACGACTTTCTCCAATAATTTACTGATAAAGGTTAATTATGAAAAAGGTAGATAATTACTGACAGAGCTGACATCAAGATTAGGCTTTTTTAAATAATGGAACTACCTCTGCATTTTTAAAACAGGAAGGAACATTCCCTTGCCTCAGTGAGCTATTAACCATGGCCAACAATGATGAACCAATGCATGAGAGAGTCCCATAAAAGACAGAGAGGTAAAATCTCTAATGAGGATGAAGGTTTCATGCCTCTAATAATTGCCAACAAGTCACTGAGTGTTATAGTGGTGAAAGCCGTAAACAACTCAGAGCACTGAGAATAATTATCATGAGTGGAGGAAATTACAGAGATTCCAGATCTCAAATCCAACACCTTATTCACAAAATAATTAAGAAACTCAATACAATCTTTATTGTATCTTTATGCTGAGATCAGCATGCTGAGGTGGAGGAGAAACAATGCTATTAATAGTATTATATAATACCCCGGGATTATTTTTATTTTGTGATCTAAGATTAGTAAAATATGAAGATCTAGCCTCTTTGACTGCCTCATTACAAGAGTAAAGTAATTCTTTAAAACATTTACGATGGACAGGCAGCCCTGTGGCTTTCCACAGTCGTTCTGCTTTTCGACAGGAACACCAAAGTCTACAAGTCATATTATTAAACCATGGTGAACGAGGTGCAACCTTATGCTGACTAATTTTAAAAGGGGCAACTTTATCAAGAATATTATTGCAGTGTTCCCGTGAAACAATAACCTTTACATCCTCATAACAAGAGACTGCAAAGTTAAAAAGAGAAGAAAACTCTGATATCATAGAGTCATCAATAAAGCGCCTGTGTGTGATACCTGGGTGAGGAAGAGATTCAGAGCTAAATGATACATTAAAAAAAGTCATTTATGATCACCGAAAATTACTTCATTTATCTTCAAATGGTCAAAAGCAACCCCATAAGTAAAAACCAAGTCCAACAGATGACCAGCAGTGTATGTTTGGCCAGATATATACTGTAAACAATTTAATGAGTCCATTATACTACAAAAATTCCTTGACTGTGTTATTTGATAGATTGTCAACATGGATGTTGAAATGATGGGTCTCAGTCCACTATGAATGATGAGCTGGGAGAGACAGCTGTTTGAGCGTTAGGGCACTATTATGATTATTGTACCCAGTACAATAGTGTACCCATTACAATAGTGGAAGTGCTTTCCACCAGAAAGCATACTGTTGTCTTCCACTATTACTTTCTGGTGGACCTCCATGGCCTCTGATATCTCGGAATTGGTATGGGTGTGCTCATTTTACACCAGGGTGAAGACCTCTAACCAGTCTATCCCAGGGGAGCTCCAATCTTTCCCTGTTCCCCTGGTCATAGATAGCTGTTCGTCATCACTGGTCTGCCAGGGTCGCACGGGAAGAATACCATCCTCACCATAGTCTATTTAAGAACCGTAGGCTGATGTACCACCAGCCCAATAATTGGTCTGCCAGTGCCAACGGCTCTGGACCCAAGCCCAGTCTGCCGTCCTCTGGGCTAATAGTCATTACACCCAACAACATAGCCGTCGGCACCCTCCGGGATGATTTTTACAATTCGGCAACTGGGTAGGCTATCCACCAACAATCTCCTTCTCAGCACAGAATCATGCAAACTCCCCATTTCATTGGACCATAACGAGCCTACTCTGTCACATACTGGCTCCAGCTGCCTGCCTATCTGAGCACCCATCCAGTGTTTCATATTACTCATTGCAAGCCTGTCATCTCCCATGCATGCTCCGGACCCTGCCCCGAATCAACCTTCAACCACAGTGTGCTAAAAGCTCTCTTAAGTCACTCCGGGTGTGGGTTCACCATCATGCTATACTAGGTTAACAGCCAGGGCCTTAACTCCTAACACATATGGTCAGAATATGCTGATCGTTAGTACACTCATCTTGTCAGACTAGGTGAAGAAGCATCTTTGGTACAGTCATAGAGCTTAGATACTTGTCTATGCACCCCCAAAAAGGTGTCACGACTTCACGCCCCCCTGTCAGCAGCCCCCCTGCCGCTGCTTTCATTCTCATGCTGGCGTTTGATCAGCAAACAGCACCACATGACTCCTGACATTCACTAGCATGATGCCATTGCTCGTGATGAGAATTCCGTGCCCTAACACTCAAGCAGCTGTCTCTCCCAGCTCATCACCCTCCTGCCCGAATTATTACGGCTTTCTGCTTTAGTGCTTTACTGCACGTTCATTGTGGACTGAGCCCCATCATTCATCTCCCACAAACAATTTCCACATTCCAGAATGTAAGTTCATGATTTTTCTCTTATTTTTCTGTTTTTAAGGATTACTCAAGCCTTTTGTCAAAGAAATCTCTACCTGTCTACCTGCCTCTCCCAGCACATCACCCTCTTGCACGAATTATTACGGCTTACTGCTTTAGTACTTTACTGCACATTCATTGTGAACTGAGACCCATCATTCATCTCCCACAGACAATTTACATATTCCAGAATTCATGATTTTTCTCTTACTTTTCCATTTTAAGGATTACTCATGCCTTTTTCAAACAAATCTCTACCTGTCCCATCTGTAGTGTACAGTTATGTACCACAAACAATCATGTCAGCACATGTCCATAGTTTGTAAAATCAGAAAGCAGATTGCTTTCAAACTCACTTATAAAAGAGGACAATGGGCAGGTGAAGAAGTTGCCACCTCCCAGGTAGGCCTAAATATGTTTCATGGCTGCATATGTTATCTGCTTATTTACTAAACCCTCTAGTGTCACTGATATGAATATAGTTACCGATCAATAGTGCGCACCCATAGTCAGTTGCCAGCCCGGTAGATGAGTTCTGACACCGGCCTTGTACTAAACGCAGGCAAATGTGGCAAAAACCCACTGCCCAAACATGCTGACAATAGAAGCCAGAATGGAGATGCTGAAATGGCTTAGCACAGGGAAATTTGACAAAATTGCCATTTGTAGTAATGAACTGAATGCCACAGACATGATAGAGATTTCTGTTGAAAAATGCTGGAGATCCATTTGCTTAGTCAACAGTCAATAAACATAAGGACAAAAATTTTTTTCAGAATTTAAATATGCCAATTATGCTTAATAATGTGAGCATTTTCTATAAGGTTTTAGTTCTATGACAACACCCTTATATCCTGCAACACTTAGCTTCATGTTTGTTAAAGCCTATAAATTTTCTCCATTTAAAGATGCTTTAAAACATCTATAAAAATATAATAATTGCCTGGCCCTAAACAGGAAAATCAAAGAAAATTCCCCATCAAGTGGAAATTCCTTGGGTTGGGTTGACATTTTCATCTCAACACGGTCAGCAAAAGTCAGTTGCCTAGTTAGTTACTAAGAATACTGGCTGTCCTGATATGCGGAGGTCCAACATTCAATCCCTCCATTTTTTTTCACCATTTAGTGCTTCAATTCTGAGTGTCTTGGGTTTACTTACTGTTTTTTGGCTTTGTTCTCTGGTCTTGACTAATTTAAACATTTTACATTGTCAATTTAGGGGCGGCACGGTGGCGCAGGGGTTAGCACTGTTGCCTCACAGCAAGAAGGTCCTGGGTTCGAGTCCCGGGTTGGG
>JBBPDE010000021.1:8023037-8038625 GCA_037974605.1 Nannopetersius ansorgii | reverse complement strand
AGTCGGAGTTGGAGTTCGGGGTAGGAGCTAGAAGAGAGAACAAGGGAGAGAGAGAGCTAGCCAGCACAGGGGCAGCACGCTGCTGCTCCCGTGTCTGTGGGGGTGATGCTGTGCTGTGCTTGGTGCAAATAAAAGGGGTAAAAATAACTTCTCTGCCTCCGTCTGAGTGTGTGTGTCGCCTTCCTCCACCGGTTGCCACAATATATTTCAGTACAGGAGATGTTCTGTCTTGAGTTCACATGTTCATCTGCATACTGGTATTTTATTATTTGTTTGTACATATAAACAGACATCATCTTGGAACAACGCTCCTTTTCAACCAAGAATATATACATTATAATAAACACTCAAAATAGAACTGAAGCAGAGTTCAAATGAAACAGAAAGCAGCATCATGTGACAGAATGACTTTAATCTGTGCATTCATCTGAGAAACACAAAATAGCCTTGTTAATATAACTCTATGAAAAGGGCATAGGGACATAAAAATAAAACAGAGCAAACTCTAGTTCTGAAAAAAGAAAACCCACATCACAGAGCATGGTATTACTCTAATTTTGTCATGGAGAAATGGTTGGTGTTTTTTTTTTTTAAGATTTCAGAAACACTGATGAACACAAAGGAGTTTATCTAAAGTGCTTGAAAAATGTGTTGTCGGTTTTGTGTCTCACTGTTCTCTCAATCTCACAGACCACGTTACCTGAGGACTTAAATCTATAAATCCCTAATAACTTCAGCCTTACATGACTTGTTGATTCATCCAGAAACTGCTTGCTTCTTTTAAGACATGTGATCATCCTCATTATGTTGCACTTCTTTTATTCATTGCATTTTGACCATAAACAAACATTTTATTTTCTACAGTGAATAAAAACATGATACAGGAAATGAGCAATAAGAAAAGCAACACAGCAATAGACAACAGTTACAGGTT
The DNA here is from genome assembly GCA_037974605.1 of Nannopetersius ansorgii. Lineage (NCBI taxonomy): Eukaryota > Metazoa > Chordata > Actinopteri > Characiformes > Alestidae > Nannopetersius > Nannopetersius ansorgii. The sequence continues at coordinate 8,037,691 of JBBPDE010000021.1, read as the reverse complement.
GCGCGCATACCTCCTACCTATTATTCCGTATTTTGTTTTTTTGTACAGGATAACACTACCTACCACAGTTTGCTTCACAGTTCTTCCATGTCACTGCTCGGTAGTCCTCTGGAGTTTGTACGTATTCACAATGTTGGTGTAAAAGGTCCCAAAATAAACATTTGAGTCCATAGAACATACATGCATCCATATATGGGAGTTAGTCTTTGGAGCGTACAGTAAAACACAGCAACGTGGATAGGAACAGAGATGTATAAAAATATGTAAAACTTTACAAAAATGTATTCATACTTCATCAGAACCAGCAAATGTCCTTTTTATATGCACAGTGTGTAAATGCATCAATTTGCCATTAAGTCTGTATTTGATATGTGTGTACATTATTCTTTTTTTTAAGCAAACACATTACAAAAGGAAAAAAACATCATCAAATACAATGTGACAACGCAGGGTTTATTAAACTAAACAAGCGAAAAAGTATGTATATTATAAAATCAACTCTTGTTAATAAAATTAATTAAAACAGACACCTAAACAAATATGCTTCTCACACTCAAATAAATGATGATAAATTCTCCGCAGTTTCACGGCCACCTCGGTTTTCCTTCATTCCTGATGATGAACTCTTGTGACAGTTGCCATGGAAACAAGACCAGATGAATGGCCTGCCTTTTCATGGTGAGATGTGAGCCTGTCTGAAAGCGGCTGAGCCGGTTGGAACACCAGCTCCTTACCCTGAAGGCATATGGGTGAGCTACACATTGTCCAGAAATAAACAAAATGAGAGCAAAACCCCACTATGCACTGTTTTTTGTAGCATTCTCGTTTAGCCTCTCCATGTAGTTTCGGAGCTCTTTGGAGTCCCCCAGTTCGATGTCTGGGCAGACCCACTTGATGTCATTCTGCCCAATGACTAGTGGGCTGATGGAGGGGCAGCCGTTGCTGGACTTGGCATGGCTGAAAGTAGTGAACTTCACCCGTTTTCTCTTAGTGGTGGGCGAATTCAGTGGCTCACTTTTGTGCTCCCTGCCCGAGCAGCCTGAATCAGAGGCTGACCTATGAATGCTCTTCTGTGCTGAAAGGTCGTTGAGGAGTTGGCTACCCTCCTCCAGGCCTAGGCCAGAGTCTGTGGTGCCTCCTGGTTCCTCCTGCTGCAAACACAGGCCAGCATGCCCCTCTAGCAGGTCACCCTCATGCCCCAGCCAGATCCAGTCATGTGCATGATGGGCCATGGTCTCTTGGCCCTCTAGAGGATGCTGCTTGTGGCGGTATTTGAGGGCATAGGAGATGCAATTAATGAGAAACACTAAAATGGCCAGGCAGAAGACCCCCAAAAGGGCATACATGCCAATCTCCAAGTCTGTGAGGCCTCGGCGTGACTGTAGAAGGTCCTCTTCTGTGCTGCGGCCATGTGGCAGGTCAGCTTTGGCTGGAAAGTCTGAAAAGTCAGCAGGAACCTCCCTGGCTGTGTGTCTGTCTCCACCAGGCCTTCCAGGAGCAGCTGTCTTGATGGTGGTGGCCCCCTGGTTCACAATGCCAGCATCCATGTCTGAGATAGAGTCTCCATAGTATGGTGCATTGGGCCTGTGCATCCGGTCACTGGCTCTGTTCTCACCCTCCTCGTTATGACCGAACTTGACTCGGATGTTAACATTTCCGGCAGCTAGAACTGCACGACGCTTGGTTTTAATCTGGCAGGATTCTGCTCCATACATTTCCACTCGCACCAGGAGGCCTTGGCCCTCACCCCGCACCGCCACAATGGGCCATTTCCACCATGTGTCCCTCTGAACTGAAATGACTTGCTCATCCAGTGAGGTGGCTGTCAGGATGAAGTGTGTTGGGTCATACAGGTCCAAAGGGGTCATAGATCCATCACTGAACTGCAGCCAAGCACTGATAAGAGACTCCTGCAAAAACATGAATGGACAAGATGAAGGCCTGGACCCTCAAAAAAAAAGATGAGGAGTGTACATATCATAACAAACAAAAAGCCTCACCCAGAAGCTGAAACATTATCATAAGGTTTTGTTCTTTTGGATATCAGTGACGCAATTTGACTTTTTTTCTGAAAATGCCAGGCCCCTGTTGACTAAGCCAAAGACCAACAACAGGAAGCCAGTGCCTAGCACAGACTAAAACTGTTGCTATGACCATAGTCAAGAAGGCTTGTGTTCATGTTCAAGTTTACAAAAAATGTTTGTGTGCATCACAGACCACTCTTTCAATCATTTAAGTTTCAGTCAAAACGGCAGAAAAATGCTACCCAAGTTAATAAAAAAATAAAAAAAAGATGGCAATGCAAACTCCTCCAAAAGCGTAATACCTGTCAATATTTAATGTGCACACTATAGGCACTGTACCAAAGTGTACCTTGCCCAAGGAGTAATGCATGTATCCTCCCAACCAAAGCTGTTCCCCTTATGTTTGAAAACTATGTAAAACTACTAGTACTAAGACCATGTACTTGGACAAAAAAACTGAAGAAAACGCAAATATTTCTCTTGGAAAGAACACATCATAAATATATGTTTCCTCTGATTTCTTGATTTAAAAGAGTCCTAAATAAACCTGCATGATGAAAACTCAAAATCTCACATAAATGAGTTCATATAATAAGTCCTATAAATAAATCACATCTGCTAATCGATTACATTCAAGGGCCACGAGACAGACATGCCACATGATCTCTGTTAATTAAGTATAGAAAACCAAGAATGATTCCAGTTAGAAAAAAAGAAAATAGATTTTTAAATTAATTTAGAATTTCACAACACTTCCATGGAGAAATTTAGCTTGCAGGAAGCTTCTTCAAAGTTCACATTGTTCCAAAAAAGCACAATGCTGTTACTGCATAACAGACACTCTAATCAGCAGGAGATTTAGTCAACATGCTCATTTTATGTCTATCAAGATGGAGGGGAGAGGAAACTCCTGCCGATACAAAGGAACAGCGGAATCAGACTAATCAGGGAAGTTCTGAAATAATTTCACAGCCTTGATGTGATAACAAACCACAGCATCTCATCAGCACATGATCTCTGTGCAAGAGCTCAGTGCCTGTCATGATTGTGATTATAGTGATTGCACCTGGTGATGGCCAAAGAAGCACAGCTCCCCTAATTCAGATTTCCGAGGAAGAGAACAAAAGCTCTTTGCAAAGGACAATGTTTTTGTTTGTGTCCAATTTCATGAAAGCATATGGCTTTCAAGCGCTTACACAGGTGCAGAATATTTCAACTTTCTGTTTCTCTTTTGAGCTCAGTCTCACTTCTTAAATTGTAAGCCTTATAAAATCCTACATCAGTGGCTCTCAACTCTTCTCTTAAAAATTTCCCTGCGAACACACCTGATCCAGCTCACACAGTGCTTGATAGTTAGCTAGTAGGCTGAATAAGGTTTTTTGGAGAAGAGAACATTTTAAATTGTTCAGAGACATTTAACTGGAAGATAATTCACAGGTAAAGTTTTGAACTAAGAACTAACTGGATCACTGGAGTTGAGAAGCACCTAGGGTGTTTAATTCTGTTGCACAGTGCTCTCTTTTATCTGAAACTCTATTCAAGCTGTACTATGACTGAGTAATGTATTTGACAAAGCTTTACATTTTTAATGTTTTGAAAGCAGTCAGCATATGCAACAAAAAAAATCGGAGGATATCCATGATAGTGCAGGGAGTTTAACGAACAATTATTAGTTCAGTTCTCAGAAAAAAATCAGTGAAAGACTGAAACTGTGACTGCTGATCTGTGTTAAAGTGGGAGTTTACAGTAAACCCAAAAGGAATGGAAAGACAGAGGTGGCATTTTTGGGATGATAATAGCCTTTTTTTTTTTTACATAGTTTTGAAACCCCTTGCAAAGCCTGGCCTGATGTTCCATGTAGTGTTCTTGTACCTGTTTGAGTTTGTTCATGGTGTCCTGGGTAGTGGCAGTAGCAGCAATTGCCTTGTTGCTGCCTGGACTGAGCTGGAGGTTCAGTGAGAGGCCCGAGACCAGCTGCACTCCCAGTTCTGTGATGCTCACTTTATCATCCAGCACCCGCACCATCCTCTCAGCTAGCACTGAGTCCGAAAGAGGAGACATCACCTGGCCAAGAATGTATGAGAGACAGTCAAACACACAGGTGCATCTCTAACACAGAAGTGCCACATGAGAAGATGCACTGATGCAGTAAATAATGCGATAAAAATAACTAGCAAATTCTGAAGAAAAAACAGCTGTGGGTGAATGACAGTCGTTTCTTCCTTTCAAACTTTGTTTGATGCTCAGGCATAGAAACGATGGTGAAATGCAAATAGACGAGGAGCCTTCCCATCCAGAACAATTAAAGGAAATCTAGCTGCCTCTGTATTTCTCCACATTTCCTCTGTCATAATGAATCTTCCTCATCTGCACATGCTATAGCTCACTGTCATAGCCTGGCACAGTTTACACTGCCTCCTACCTACAGCTCCACTTGGTGCCTCTAAATCCCAGTTCCACTGCTTCTTTCATTTTTACATTTTTATCGATATGTTTTACTTAAACCACATGGAATTCATATCTGACAGCAAAAAAGCTCATTTAATTGTTAAGTTCTACTTATTCTCCAAAAACTTTGCCCTTCACTGCCTAAATTGGGAGCTTAAATGTGAAATGTATTAATTAGACATAGAATCAACCAGACAGAGCCTTAGGCAATATTCTGTATTTTATTATATGCTCTCCTGATGCTCCAGTTTTATGAACTATCTAGTGAAATGAAATAAAACTGGGTTCCTATTGCATTTCGCTGCAAAAGGAGGACTTTATATGGAAACAGACCTCATTGTGCTTTGTGTAGACTAAAATTTGCCTTTAATTGCCTTTAACTTTAACTTTAATACTCTCTGCATTGTTTAGTGCAGTTAGTTGCTCAGTTATCTTTAATAAAGTAAAAAAAGCAGGAGACATCATTCAAATTTAATAGACTATTTGGTGTGAGGCGCAGAGTTTAGATCATTTTGGCCATGGCTAAGTGCTCAAGTCAAGGATAGATCTATTTGAAGTCTTTTTGATTTTTGATTTCAGGTAGTGGGCTGCAATTCACATCCATATAGGCTCTCACAGAAGCACTTCAATTTTCAGACTCTCTATGCCTGCTATTTCAGCCATTACTGGCTTTTTATCTGATTTTAATTTCCACCTATTGGAGGCCCTCTAGGTTTGTGAATGTTGGCGTAAATTGAGACAGTGGTGGTGGTGGGGGGGAGATAGAGCAAGGAGGGAGAGGGAGAAAGATAGAGAGAAAAAAGAGAGAAAGCAATTTTGCTATCAAATAAAACTTCACAGTGGAATAACAGTATTGTCAATACTCTTTTCAGCTTTCAGTGTGCGTATGTGTGTTGTGTAGAGTGTCAGATATGATTAGCCTTCAACTATCATTCAGTGAGAGAAAATCAGATACGTAGAGTGAAAAATGGAGAAAAAAGAGAGAAAATGACACACTGGGCTCACACAAGAACACATACTGTAGCAGCTGCACAAAAGAGAATTTTTTTATTTGCCCCGTCTCAAAAGTGTAGTCTTTTATATAAATGGGCAATATGATGAAATAATTTTTATAATAAAATATATCACAAAATACTTGTCTGTGCACATCATTTATCACCAGCGCTTCCACACTGAACAACATTTATCATAAAAGGACCAATAATTATAGTCTGTAAACATCAACAGCCCCATACTACATATTACAGCATAGTGTAGTGTCTAATTCTTTTGTTAATTAACGCTGCCAGAGATGGTCCTGTCACTGAAAAAGTGTGATAAAATCTTAAGAAAGCTTAAAGAACCTTCACATATCAAAAAGCTTATATACTATTTTAAACTATTTTAAAAACATGTTCCTTTTAATAATTTCTTATTTGTTTGCAAATCTAGGCAACACTTCATGAACCCTGAAATTGCCTTAAAGCACTGTGTTGTTGTATTTTAAGTTGAAACAGGACAGACAGGCCATGCAGGCATCATGAGTTAGCTTGGAGTGTGTGAGTGGGCAGAGAGAGTGATGGTGTGCCATCTGGCTGCAGCGTGACAGCATACACATGCCACCGCCAGTAATTCTCCACTCATCCACACGCAGACAGACAAACGACTGGGTGCTGCTCCCCAAGACGTTGCTGACATCCTTTCATTTGTCTCTCCTAAAGAAAGCAAATAAGCACAGGGAAAGTGCAGCTCATCCGTCTTCTGCTGGCTTGCCACAGGCTTGACCCAGCAGGTGCCGCGGCCAGTAAAATGATATATGAATTTGTTATTTTAACACAATAGGCTATATATACCTGAGCACAACTGAGGGACAACCTCCCTAACCACCCCATGGTTCCAGATAATTATTTTTGAACCAGGTTGATGTTCTCTCACCTGAGAAGATTTTGGCATGCTTTGAGTCTATTTACACTCAGTCACTTTCTGTAAATTGGCCTGGTTGTGTAAACATGGACATGCAACCAAGCCACACTAGAGAAGGATTGTTGTCTAATCAATTGGACAGCTTCGAGTGTTTAATGTATGTTTCCTCAGTTGACACTTTTACTCATCTCAATACAGAACTATATCAGAATTGTGCACCACACATTCCATTTATGTAAATAATAAGGGATGATAGAACTGGAGTGTTTTTTAAAAAAATACAATTTCAGCGGTTCCCAGAATCATCTCCAAAGTGTCAGGAGGAAAATTCCTTAAATTATCATACAAAACAAAAAAAAACCTGTAATGATGCAAACTGAATTATCTTGTGGCTGGGTGTGAATGGAATCAGACTAAATCTTATTTACATTTACGGCATTAATCAGACGCTTTTATCCAAAGCGACTTCCATTCCCTACCTACAGGGGGCAGTCTCTCCCTGGAGCAACTTGGGGTTAAAGATCTTGCTCAGTGACCCAGTGGTGGTGCTGAAGGTAGGATTCGAACCTATGACCTCTTGGTCCAGAGGCAAGTACCCTTCCACTAGGCCACCACATCATGCATTTCGTGCATCTCACATGCAGACATTATCTGCATGTGAAATGCATGAAATGACAAGTGTAAATCGGCGATGTGATCAGCATGTCTGAAAGTGTGAATCTTTACAATTAGTGTTTTCAGCCATGTATCCTATAACACCTCCACAAACACATGCTTTCACATATCCTCTCTTACCTGGACTTTAGCAGTTCCTGTGTTCAAGCCCATCAGCACCTGACCGTCCAGCAAATTGGCCACATGTGTGTTGTCCACCTTCATTGACTCCCTCACCAGTTCTGTTACATCAACCTGCCAGTCACTGCCCAGCAGAAAATCCAGCTGGGCCCGCCATTCTTCTGGCTCTGCCTCAAAGTATGTGAGGACACGCACAGTGGTGCTCTGGTACTGTGGACCACAGCCATGGTCCCTTCTGGCACCTTCATCTTCATCATCTTCTGCACTAGACCTGGAGAGAAGACACAAGCCATGTATTTCTTACAATTTTGCATGTACATAACAGTAATGGTGCTAAAGCTTATCATACCCTCATCTTCTCTGTTATATGGTAGTTGGGTACTACAACCAAACAGGCTGGCAAAAATAATACTATTTTACAAAAATACTACCTTTATAGAAAAACTTTAATGAAGTGAAAGTGATCATTCTGTCATACGTGAACACATCACAGCACACAGTGTGAACAGCACGAAATTCTTCCTCTGCATTTAACCCATTTACCAAGTGAAGCAGGGGGCAGCCAGGAACACGGCACCCGGGGAGCAGTGTGTGGGGAAGGTACCTTGCTCAGGGTACCTCAGCGGTGCCTAGCGGTCTTGGGGATCGGACCCGGACTTTCTGGTCGCAGGGCGAATGCCCTAACCACTAGGCTACCAGCTGCCCCCATGATTAAAAACAATAATAATCAACAAAATAAAAAGGGCATCAATGACTTTCTGAGACCATGTTCATCTTAACTATATATATATATAAACAAAATTTTTTAAGATGCCAGAAATATTTAAGATATTAATGGTAGCCATTAATAAATGAAAATATCCGAAAATATCCATTTGTAATGGGAAGTATTACTATAAAGTGGTGCCCATAAAAGCTAGCATAATAAAATCTAGTTAGCTGGCTCATTAAGGGATCTTGACTTGGATTTCTTTTTTAACTTAATTTGACTCACGGAATTTAACTTAATTTGTCAATGTCACGGCTTGGTCAGTGGCCGTTTAGGGACACTGCTTTTGGTTTGTAGTTTTGTTCTGTTTTTGGTCTGGTTCTGTTCTGTGTTTCTGGGGGGCTTTTATTTTGACGAGTGTTCTGAGTTTTGCTTTAGTCACGTGTCTGCTTTGTGTTCATGTCATGTGTTCCAGATGTCTCGTGTTGATTATGTTCACTATTTAAGCCCTTTTCTGTTAGTCATTCCTCGTGTGTCCATCGCCTCATGTCCCTGTGTGTTGATCCTGAGAAGTCACGTTTCCTGTTTATTTTCCCTGTTTTGTTTTGTTCAATAAACCACGTATCTGCATGGATCTGTGCCTGTCTGCGCCTTCCTGCATGCTCTGAGGTAGCTCCGGGTTTGGGCTTTGTGGCCCAGCCCGTGACAGTCAAAGCCATTATTATCACTAAAAGTGTAAAAAAAAAAATGCTTCCAAATCTATAATAATTTGCATGATGGGTAGAATTCCACTATTTAATTAGTTGATGTTATTGAAACATACATATTTTGCTTTGCAATAATTGTTGTTTATCTTTTCTTTTCAGTTGATATAATGAAGACTGACCTGCACTGTGGAGGAATAAAGTGAGCCATAACCACTCAGGTCAACTATCATAAGCTCTATTAAAAATATTCTTTACAACTGGGATAGAACATTTCAAGGATCACCTGAGGCAGAATGTGTTATTCTAATCTACTCTATGGTATCTATTGCACTTCTGTTGCGAGCTCTGGTCATTTTGCTATGGTGATGTCAAGTTTTGAACCAGCTTGACAGGGTGTAAACATGGAGCACAGCCAATTATGGGTGAGCCACCGCAAGCTTGCTTTGCCTCTCCTCCCACAACCTGGTCAGGTGAGTTGGGGATGGGTCCTGGCAGCATCCATTAGGCCTAATGAGGCATGCTCTTTGGGTAAACCACATAAATGTGAGGCAGTGGCAGGTTAACATGGTGTTCATGACAGGTAGAGACCATGCTCCCCATACCATGCCATCTAGCTGGCCACATACGAAGTCACTATGACATTTGCAGCAGGTGGCATAGAACAGGCAGGATGTCAATGTGCATAAACTTACAGGAGTAATGTGGCAAATACACATACACACAACACAGCCGTGGGTAAACTTCATGTTTTCAACCATCCAAAATGTCCAGTTACCAGACAGGACAGCTGTGGAATGAGAGTGCATGCGTCAGAGCAACCCTCACCAGAAATATTAGATACTGCTGCTCAGGCTGCCTTTTTTGCTGTATGATGTGTGGTGAAATTATGCATTGTTTCCAGCTTTCCCAAGCACAGCTTTTATACAGCCTCAGTAACTTGAAATTATACAGTACACACAAACATCCAGGATAAAAAGGAGAAGTGCAAGAAGATCATTTTCTTAAAAAGCTGAAAACAAACAGTTATTTCTCTTCTGACTTTACACTTTCTTTGCCGCTGTGTTTATTTGATGTTGTAGGATAGCACCTCAGAGAAACTTAAGCTCTTCAAAGGTTTATCAGTTTACCTTTCTGATAATTCGGTCACTGCCCAGATCTGACTTTGGTAGGAACGCAACAAAAAGTTTTGATTTTGAACTGTTTGCCTTTTAAAGGATGCAATATCGTTTGAATTAGTGTCAGCCTTCCTTCTTGAGGATTGTCTGTCATTTTTCATATCATATTTAAAATACTGCAGAGAAAATAATGGGTACACAAATGAAGTTCAAGGTATTTACCACGAAAAAAATCTTAAAACCATTTCATATCAAACAAACATAACTAGCTTGTAAAATAAACAGCTGAGATAAAGTTAACACTGCTCACTACAGGGGCGTGTTTAGGGGATAGACTTGTGGTGACCATTTATGCAAGATTTCCTTTTGAAAATATTCAGAATTGAATCTTCAGAATTGAAGTGATAAGAGCCACCACACCCAATCAGATCCACACTATTCATCTGCAAATAATTTCCTGCTACCAGATGTTTTGGTTCTGAGACTACTGGGCTGTACCCTTATCCTCCTTTAGGGCCAGTGGGTAGAGAGCTTAATGCATCCTGCAAATGTGTCTGACCAGTGTATTTTTAACCTCACACAAAAACTAACATTTCCCATGTTTATCTCTGTATTCATTTTCCTGCTCATACCTTCCACCTCTCCTTCTGTCACCCCGGTCATTTATTTTGTCATGCATGGATTCAAATTCAGCATACTGTCTTGTGGATATTTATTGCATATGCCATTATTAACCTGTGTGTTGGATGACGGCAACATGTCAGAGGCAGATGTGATTGAGAACAACCCTGGAGTAATTAAAAATCAGCACCAGCTTCCTCTCCCTCCTCCTCCATCATACCTTCAGCCCAGAACCCTAACACATGGCAGGTGTTACCAGGATACAGCTACAGTGATGAATGTAGAGGACATCAGAGATAGGAGGCTCAGAAAGAAGACCAGTGGTATTGTTGACTAAGATGATTAAGGCCATAGGGACAGGGTTCACTGCTCTAAGATTAGGTCTTCTTTCTCCCGCACTGTTCCCAATCATTCGCATAACAATACATTTCGACTGAAATAAGTCTACTCTAGTGTCTGCCAGCATCTGCCAGCTGCTGGACAATCAATTTATATTTATTTATATTTATATTTACGGCATTTATCAGACGCTTTTATCCAAAGCGACTTCCAATCCCTAATTACAGGGGACAGTCTCCCTGGAGCAACTTGGGGTTAAGGGTCTTGCTCAGGAACCCATTGGTGGTGTGCTGGAGGTAGGAATCGAACCCATGACCTCTTGGTCTAGAGGCAAGTATCCTACCCACTGCGCCACCACCACCTCATAAATTTCTTTATGAAGACTTCCAGGAATATTATTTTAGGAAGTGCTCTAGGTAAGTATCCGAGATGCTGGGTATGTGGGTATTTTTGATGTGTTTCTAAGTCTGGACATTTGCTTAAGACTGTGGACAGTAGCAACTACTACAAATGAGTTGAAAAACTAAAGTGTAGACCCACATATAAGCCCTTACGGCCTAAACATGTTTCTATCATAGTTTGAACACTTGCAAAATCAATATTATTATTAATATTTTAGGAAACATTCCTATTTGTGTTTCATCATGGATGTATCCTAATTAAAAAAACATTTATTAAGTACTATAAGAGAGTAAATGTTATAAAGCGTACTACATTTGTAGTAATTTGGATATGTCTAACTGCAAGCTTATGAGGCCTAGAGTTTGGGTGGTTAAGGTCATATCTGAGGAGTTTCAGAGCTAAACATCAGCCTCACCTCTGGCTGCTGATGGTGATGGGTACCCTCCAGCCCTTGATCTGGCTGAGCTCTGGGTCAGACATGTCGATCTGCAGAGGCAGGTGGGGCATCCAGACGCTGACCTCCAGCTGAGCACTCAGGTAGCTGTAGGTGAAGTTCACCATCATCTTCACCCTGCCTCTGGTCTCCTTCCCATTCACATACACGTAATCACACCTCTCTGACACCTGATCACAGAACAAACATAAATCAACAATCACCTGGCATTCACAGCAGCTTCCACTGAAAGATAATTGTGGCGTATACTGTGTTCTTTCTTTCCTCTCCGATTCTCCTCGTGTCATTTTGAATTTCAAAAAAGAAAGAAAACAACAAGTCCCTTCTTCTTGTGTTAATCAGCACAATATGTGAATAGCGCTGTGGCCTTCATGCGTCTGTGCCACCGTTATTCGCTTTCATTCTCGGCAGTAATGAGGAGGATGAGAGATTAGGCAGACTTTGGTGTGCTTGTCCAAGTGTTTGTTTCTAACTACACACACATTTGAGAGAGACGAGGACAGTGTGTGAGTAATGAGCAAGCCTGACCATGGTGGATCTCTCCCAGGCCTCCAGGTTGAAAGCTGCTCAGCAGATGGACCTCAAGACAGAGAAGGTGGAGTGAAGAGGTGGTGTCTATTCACAGAGCGCTGATTAATTTGCAAAACATCAATATCACTTTAGGTGAGACCCAAAAAAGGATTGGCTAAGAATGTTCTATCTTCTCCATCATCCAGTAGCTACAGTTAGAGCAATGTGGAGATGCCTCAAAGCCATGGCATGCTTTCTAAGCCGTGGCCAGAGTTGAACGTCAACTTACAGTTCTAAGCTGAAAACCCAAGTGACCAAGTATCTTAGTTATTAGCCAGAACAGATTTCCTCTATGCTTTGCCATTTTTGGAAGCAGGGCTTTGTCACAGTCATCTGTTTTTTTTTTTTATATATTTCAGCTCTAGATCCTCATTAAGTCCTCATTTGGCAAAAGCTGCTCTGAGTACTGCTGACCATCCAGTTTTCCATTTTATTTATGAAAAAACATTCATTAGCAGCTGTCAGACTAAGTTTATTTAGTTTTGTTACAGTTACACAACTAGTTATCCAAACTCCTCAGGCTGTCCTGCACGTGTTTCTAATAAGCTTCTATAATAACTAAATTTCTTAGACAAAATATGATCTACTTCTTTCTAAGCAAGTTTCTAAAACTGTTGATCTAAAAATGGGACTCCTATCAAAAGTGAAACGTGACAGACCACCGAATCTGTCACCATCAAAGTTTTTGCAGTAAAACACTCAAACTGGACATCTGAGATTTTGAGGACTTGTGAGTATTGGACTATTAGAATTAGAAAATACAACTTCTAGGATTGAATCTAGGAGGTGTTTACAAAAAGATAAGAAAAATATCCCTATAGATCTCTGGAGAACTCCTGACTCCCAATCTCCTGAAAAGAACACATATATGTATATTTTCTGTATAATGTGTATATACATATATTTCCTGTATAATCTCCAGAATTTTATTTGCAGAGCTCCAATATGCACTTTTCAAAGTGCGTGTATTTTTTGGAATGAATCAATAGTCTGTCAAAGCCAGCTACCTTTTATACAGTAATGCTTCATATGTGCACACTAAAATACATATCAGTGCTCTACAAGCAAGAAAATAGACTACAGGTCTAAACACAAGACATCGCCAAACATGGTTTTGTAGGTTAGGATGAAACATTTAATTCCTGATGGGGCTGGTCTACTACCCCTGTCAAACCCAACGAAACATCTTTGGGAGATGCTCATTACTAAAATGCCAATTAAGGGAATATGTGTTAGATAAATTGTGCTCAGTCCCTCCAGTGCAGCCCCTTTGAATTGCTGGATCCATAGAAATTCTTGTTGGAGGTTATATTATTTAAATGGAGTGAATTTATGTACAAATTTATGTAAGAGTTTCAGAAAGGAGAGACATCAGAGGCAAGAAGAGGGGTCCCTATTTGCCTCCAACTCTATCAACAATACCAACGACCAGGGGGACCACGACCTTCCCTAGTCCCCCAAACCCTTGATAGGTCATCATCCTCCGCCCCCTCCCTCTCTCCCTCCTCCCCCCTCCCCACACCTGAAATTCACTGAGGAGATGATGGAGCGGGTCAATGCTGGGCTCAGATCTACCCCCCGGATCAATCCTTTTTTGTCCCCCATAATCCCCCCACCAGAACAGCCAAGGATTTGCCATCGAGCCCCAACCCCAACAGAGCAGTTGAAGTTACATCGCCCAGCCACGCCCCCCTTAGTTCCTCCTTACCATCTTCATGCTCTGTCTCCGCAGTCTGATGTGTGATGCGTGGAGGGTCCGGGCTGCAAGGATTATGGTAAATATGACTCTTCCCAGGAGAAGCTGGGACCCTGTTCACTAGAAGGTTTTAAAATCTCTGTACTTTTAGGTGACAGAAGGAGACATGTGACTTTGTCAAAACGCAGAGAGCTGCATTCTAAAAGATCTCTAAATATAGTAAACATACCTTGTGTGCCACAGACTGCTCCCAAACACAAGGGGGCAAATAATACCTCTAAAACAATTAAGTTAGCCTTATTACTGGGAAAACATTTTTAATCAATGATTAATCACTGAGCACAGCCTTGATTTTAAGTTTTAACTGAAACTTGGCTGGACCAAAATAACAGTGGAGCCGTTCTTATTGAGACAACGCCTCCTAACTACAGTTTTATTAATGAGGCCAGGGCGAGTAGGAGAGGAGGAGGCGTTGCTGTCTTATTTAATGAATCATTTCAATGTAAGCAGTTATTTCTTGGAAGTTTTCAGTCCTTTGATTAAGAGGCTTTACAGCTGAAGGCCCCATCCAAAGTTGTGTTTCTTAATGTTTACAGGCCTCCCAAATACTGCACAGACTTCTTTAATGATTTTAGTGAACTGCTGTCTATGATCTGTGTTGATTTTGACTGTGTAATTATTGTTGGGGACTTTAACATCCATGTAGACAACCCTCAGGACAAAGGGACTAAAGACCTGAATAACACTCTGGGCAACTTTGGGCTGAATCAGCATGTAACAGAGACCGCACATAACAGAGGACACACTCTTGACCTACTGATCTCCAAGGGCTTGAGCATTTCAAAGGTTACTGTGTCTGATGTGGGCCTGTC
>JBBPDE010000021.1:7895072-7906934 GCA_037974605.1 Nannopetersius ansorgii | reverse complement strand
GTGTGTGTGTGTGTGTGTGTGTGTGTGTGTGTGTGTGTGTGTGTGTGTGTGTGTGTGTGTGTGTGTGTGTATAAAGGACATGTTGAAAAGTCAATATCCTCCCATCCACAAAATACATCTAAATATATAGTGATTGTTGAGTAAAGTCAAGGACTAAAATGGTGCTTCAATTATAGCTCTTTTGTTCCTTGGGTGCAATCAAGCCCAAGTTATGATTTGAAGTCCATTAGGTGATCATACACGCCTCTACACACGCATGCAGACACATACAAGGACAGTGCATGGAGAGAAAACGAAACAATCTTTTTCACTCTTAGATGAAATGTGTCCTAGGAGAAGATTGCGATTTTTGGACAATACAGGTTTTTTCACCAGCCCAAGATTGAACCTTAGCCACAAATAGGCACAGTGAGTGTGAAAGTGACTGTGGATTATGCAAACCCCTTCGTTTTCCAGAGACTAGGGTTTTCTTCCTGGACTGCTAAATTAGAACAGTAGTTTTCACTTCTAAGCGCTCAAAACATTGTACATTTGCAAACATAGCAACTATTTTTGGCACAAAGAATGTCTATAATTAATTTGTATGATTTTAGTGAGTGAAATCCCTTTTCTCCATCTTGAAGTGAAGGAGCTTTAGGCATTATTCACTTGCTCTAGGCACTGTTGCTGAAAATTGGGGGAAAGCTTTAATATTCTGCATTAGTCTCCTGTGGTTTGTTTTTTTCAGCCATTCACACAGAGAACACAACATATGCTGTTTGCGGTGCTATATCTGCACTACACTATTAAAAATAGGAAATTTTAAATGGATCTCTGGTTTCTTGTGCAGTTCTAAGTAAGATCTTTATTTGGTGGACATTTAAGTGGTGGGCAATATGTGGACATTTTATTACTCTCTTTACTTTACTCTCAACATTTTCACAAAATGTTTCTTTAAATTATTATTAAAAGGTTCTTCAGGGATCACACCAAAGAACCCCTTTATTTTCACGAGTGCATTTATAACCAATTATTTGGTTTCTCACTCCAGACAGGATATTTTCTCGCTAGAGTTTTTAAATAGTTTATTTTTTTAAGCACATAAAAGGCTAGATGCTTCATTAAACCTTAAGTTTAGGCTAAGGGTTTTAAAAACTTAATCCCAGAAGAAAAGACTGACTTCTTTAAATCAAAACATTTCAAACCCTCCTCCATCACCAAGTCCCATGGACATACACATAGTTTTGACTTCCAGCAGTTCCTCTCTGGAGAGGCAGCTGTTATGGGTCTGCTTCTCCATCTCTCTGCCAAACTCCCTACTTAGACTTTAGTGGAGCTTTTGAGGTGACTCAATTGCCTTAGCAATGAACACAGAGGTATTTGTGTGTCATCTCACTGCCAGGAGGATGACAGATGCTCTTTAAAACTGGAGCTCTCCACCAGTGAAGTCAGGGTTTTTGAATCAGAATCACCAGAGAGTTAGAGGAAGAAGGGAGGGGGGACTGCACTAGAGAGAGAGTAGCAGAATATACATATACATTGAGAGAGAGAGAGACAGATATTTAAACATGGAGTAATGGAGCAGCTTGAAAACTTCCTTTTGTGATACCAGTGATCACAATGATTTTGGTATAATAGCATTTATGAAAATGCTACAAATGTCTTAAAAGCAACCAATACACACTGGAATTGCAGGTATTTCAACTTATGTCATATTTATTTTAAATAACCTCTCATATTTTAAAGTGAATTATCAGGCATTGCCACAAAAGTGCCTCTTAATGGACGAGTCACATATTCAACTGCCAGTTTCATAGCATAATATCATAATTTCAATGCCTTTCCCTGTAGAAAAAAGGGCAGAAATCCAGTTAATTTAAACATGCATAAACATGCAAAGATTTTCTAAAGTATTGTTTGAGCATCTTTGGAGCAGTGCTTTCAGTTCCAGTCACAGATGAATAAGCTGTCATCTAGAATTTCTTCAATACCTGCTGTGTCAGCTCTCTAATATAATAAGCCCTTCTAATGAAACCTTTAGAATCCCTAAGCAAATTTAAAAAAAAAAAGTCATTTGAGAGCATGCCCTGCCATTTTTGTCTGCTTTACATCGATAGGATGCACTGAGATGACTAGATCCAATCACTGACAAGTGTGTAAGGGATAGACAGTGGTTCCAATTATCAGGACCCCTCCAGATCTATGTGGACCAGTTTGAGAACCACTGGATCAGAGGATTGTTTTCCAGATCCATTTTAATTTTGGTGCAACACACCTGATCCAACTAATCAGTTGTTAAGCCTTTCTGGGTTGCATGCATGCAAGTAGGGGCGCCAGGATAAGGAACTCATACTTCATAAAAAGACAGCAATTATTAATTATCTGAATGGTCGAATCTGAAATACTGTTATTTTCACTGGGTTTATAAAAAGGGCAAAAGTTTCATGCCTTACAGACAGTCAGCCAGATGGACAGTAACAGTGTAAGACCTCTCTCAGACCACACTGAAGTTGATGAAGAGTGTACAATAAACAGTTTGGCTAATGCTTAACTTTGGTAATGTGTCCAGACCTCCAAATGAGCATTGCCCATCTGCAGGCTAGTGCCATGGCACTGGAATGTCCAGGCAGATTTGTGACAAGAAAAATACTTCTTTCAATAAGACCCTGCAAACTGAAAGCCATACCTATTCTCTGAAATAATAATGTAAATTCTTAGATGTGATTACAGGAATACAATGCTCTAAGCATTAGGTGGCAAAATAATTAAATAAATAAGTGAGATATTGCGGAAAAACTACACTAACAAGAAAGGCAGGATAAAGCTCAAAGGCAAAGAAAAATAGGAAAGTCTGGAGCAAGAAGCTCACACAGCTTCACTTTGCGAGGCTGTCAGAAGGCCGCTGATTTATTTGGGCCAGGTACAAGCACACACTGTCCATGTGTTTGTTTTCATTGGTATTGAACAGGAAGCAGCATAAGGTTGCTGGCAGCTGCCCTGCATTATGAGGAAGGTGATTAAAGACCCGTCTCTGCATAGCCAAAGATCAGCACACACTCAGACAGACAGCTCTTGTAATCACTCTTAATAGCCTTGCTGTTTGGGCGAGCGTGTGTGATAATGACACTGGCACCCCGGTTCCAGCTCACAGGGGAGCCACTATCCTTTCATTGTCTCACAGCTTTTCACAATGGCAGTACAACAGGTGCTTCTGAAAATGTTCCCTGATGGCTGGTGCAGTAATCCTCATTTTCTTTTCCTGAAATATATGTGCACAGGCCTTGTTTGTTTGTTGGCTTTATTGTTCTTACCCATTCTCATCATAGAGGAGGCTTCATGGCTTAATCACTTGCTGAGGTAAGAAACAACCTGTAATGATTCTGCATTAATCTGAAGAAGGCCAATCACAGTAATGTACTTCTCTGTTCTCCAGATCCTGTGTTTATGGGTTCTATTTCCATATTATGAACCTCATAAACTTCTTCACTGTTGTAGTGCTGTTTGCTAAATTAATGATAGGAATCAATCCAGAGGGGATTTGTGCATAGTTTTATATACTCCACACATGTAAACTATCTCTGTATAATTAAGTTACCCATTTTGTAATGACTCTCTACCCTAAAGCACACTGCTACTTATTTAAACATGTGCATTTTTCAACACGCAGCAAGTATGCTATTCTTCAGCCAGCTCGAAGCAGCTGATAAATCAAAGCACAGCACAGGAATCGGGCACTCAATAATGTGAATGTGATTCAAGCCTTGAGAGAAAATGATTCACACATTTATTTTTGGAACGAGGCAATGATGATGTTGAGAAGAATATATAGGCTATACATTTTCTTATATGAAAACACACCATGTATCAAACAATTCTTTATATTTCCGCTGATGTTTTTGTGAACTAGGTTTACAGTGACATTTCCCTTTTTGTGCATATTATAATTTTGGACTAAATTTGGAATTCCGCAAAACAATCCATTTTTGTAGAACCCCCTCTGGAGAAAGTTCTTGCTCTTGTGGTACATGCTATTAATACACTTTTCTCACAACCACACATAAAAATCATCAAGGATACTGGGGAGTGGGGTGCTGAAGTACCTGCTCCTTTGGGCATATTGCTCTTTTTGGCAAGGTTAATGTCCCTGTGCCTCTAAACCTCTCTGCATGGTCCTGGAATTCATACTCGCATTACAGTCATGGTTATTTTCCCTTGTATAGTATCTATAAGCTAGATCTATAGCTTTGATAGCCAGACAGTAACTGTATAGTATATACCACAATTTTATCAGGATTGCTGAAGCCAAAGAAGGAAAATGAGTACACCATCTATAAAATTACATGAGCCCCGTGGTGAAGCTTTCTCGTAGTAACTCACAGACAGGTAACACCATTTCTCATTACTATAGTTGTTAAGTGACAGACTTGAAAAAAATATATATTCCACCCCCGGACACCCTCAGCACACTGCACTAAGATATGGTAAAAGTTCCAGAAACTCACCATTATGTAGTAGCATACCACTTCTATCACCAAACTCAAGTAACAGGAACTAATAGACAACTTGCAATTGCTATATTATTTTGTAGAAAACCCATACAGACTGTATTATTGGCAATGAAATTGTAAGCATATTGTTATCAGCAGAAGTTTGCTTTAAAAAATATTCGCTATTTGATAATGTATTCCCAGTCTCCAGAAACGTTGAACTGGCCTAGCAAGCTAAGTACATTTTATTAACATAATTGCATTTGTAACCCTAAACAAACATTTTATTGCTCTTCAGTGCTATTCAAGGTACATTGTGTCCTAATCTCTATGTATTGTTTTCATGTAATACAATAATGATATCAACATAAGCATTTGCACATGAAAAATCAGATATTTCCATTCAGCCTCAATACCCATCCCAGTGCATCCACAGTCTATGAATTAAGAACTATTTCACGTATGAATAAAAACTAACACTTTACATGAAAAGAAAGTATATTTAATTAATCATATTAGAATCTGTTGTAGGGGAAACGCAGGGCTTCATAGGCAAAATAATTATGCTGCTGTCTACAAGTGACTGCAAGATTGTGATTAAAGTTTGAGACTTTAAGAGTTTCATATCTGCATATGGCAGCCTCTGTATTTTACAATTACCTGTCCAATATTGTGATATCACTTAGCAAACAATGTACAGTGCAGCCCTAAAGTGTCTCTCCTGTAGTGCTTCTATTACTGATGAACATTTAAGCAGACCCACCTCTGAAAAGCAAGGAAAAGATGATCCAGACTGTGACAGGCATTATCTTCACTGTGAAGTTTGAAGAACGGGTTAGAAGGTTGTGGACACCGGTCTTATTCCCTTTTCGGCCACTCTTGAGTCCAGTCACAAAGTGATGTAGTGAGCTTGTATTTCTGTACTAACGACCAAAAGGACTGGTGCGTGTGAAAGTGCTTAGTTTGAAGCTGAACTCATGTTAGGAGCTTGGTTTAGACTTTCCCAAAACTCTAAAGATCTACAACGACCACTGTTTGCATTAGAGACACCTGGTGTCCCATAAAGAGGAGCACTGATTCCAGACACAGATGGATCGGTCTGCTGGTCGGAATCTGTCCAGAGCTGCTTAAAGCCACAAGTGTCCACGGGTCAGACGCTCTGTGCCCCTCGGGGGTGCTGTCCGGCCGGTCTGCGCGCCTTTACGCACGGAGCGCGGCGCAGAAGAGGCGAATCGCGGTCACCAACGCCAACGGAGCCAGGGAGCCCCCAGACTACCACAGCGAAAAGGTCCTGTCATGAGAGAGAGACGGAGAGAGATAGAGAGAGGACGAAAGACAGAGAGAGAGATGTGTGTGTATGCAGTGTCAGAGCCTGTAGTGTCGCAGGCTGATAAAAGAAACTGAGCCACGTTCGCAACGGCAGTCCTGTGACTGTCGCCCTTCCAGCGCGTTTCGAGACCGTACAGTTACTTGAGAAAGAAACGAGACCTTCTTGTCACTTACGGCGCACTGGCACAGGGGGACGCAAAAAAGTTAGTCCTCTCTGGTTTGCCCGTGAAAGTATATGCCGTTTAGTCCACAGCCATGTGAGCGGGCTGTAGGCTCGGCACAAAGAAAACAACCCGAGTGGAGCCGTATAAAGGGGTGGAGAGACTGTGCTCTGATTGGACAGCGAGCATCCGGTTGTGTGTGTGTGTGTGTGTGTGTGTGTGTGTGTGTGTGTGTGTGTGTGTGTGTGTGTCTGTGGAAAGAGGGGGTCACACACAGCACACCGATGAATAATTCCGCAACAGCCAATTCTCATTAAGGCAAGGAGGGGACATAATACAATTCGCCAGAGTTTAACATGTGTGGAGTTATAGACGTGTGTGGAAATGCATTGAAATAAAATGGATTAGCATTCGTGGGGATAATATGGGTGGTTGAAGTAGTATTATTAATGTCACCAGGAATTACAGTGTGAACTCCATTTTTGCACTAACTGTGGTACATCTTCCACGATCTTATGGTGAATTAAGGAACATACCTTTTTTGGCCCGCTTGGAGGTGCACTAAGCACCTGCGTCGCCCTCTAGTGGCAGATCTGCGACTTTTCCTTCAATTAGGATCTTATTTGCATGTTTTACCATGTTGTGGCCATGCAAAAAGATATGAGCTCAACGAGATCTGAGGCCAAGAAAAGAAAATACATTCTCAATAGATATGATATCCCACTCAGTAGAATAGATTCTCTTGACAAACGGTTTGAAAACAAGCATTCAGTCTTTTTCTCTTGTGTAGCTATAAATTGAGATGTTAAGTTTTACAGAATAGCCATACAGCAGCTTACACACTGAGTAAAAACTATAATAAATACATAAACCATCAGAAGTGTATTCTAGGTGAATGCACTTCTGAATGCTCACATTTCAGGGAGGCTCAAATTGCTCCCATGTAGCCTTTAACAGAACTGTATTACTGCTATTGCTTCTGAGCCAGACAATTTACTAACATCCATCATTCATATAATTCATATAAGTGCCCAAAAAGAAGCCAAGCAGCAATGAGGCCCAAGTGGTCACTGAGTACAAGTGAAAGGGAGTGGCTGTCATTGCAGATTGTTTAGCCGAACCTAGTTTATTTTTTTAAGCAATTTCCTCTGGGATAAATAAAGTTTTCTGATTCTGAATTTCTCATTTTAGATGATGTTACATACATTGGCATTAATCTTCTAATGAAGATTAGTTACAGCAAGACTTTAAGTACTTAGGGTCAGTGGTCCAAAGCAATGGAGAGAGTGGAGAAGAGGTGAAGAAGTGTGTGCAGGCATGTTGGAATGGGTGCTGTGATGTGTGACAGAAGGGTTCCACAAGAATGAAAGGAAAGGTGTACAAGACGGTAGTGAGACCAGTGATGTTGTATGGTTTGGAGACGGTGTCGATGAGGAAAAGACTGGAGGCAGACCTGGAGGTTGCAGAGTTCAACATGTTGAAGTTCTCTTTGGGAGTGATGAGGATGGATAGAATCAGGAATGAGTACAGCAGAGGGACGGACAGCTCATGTTAGATGCTTTGGAGATAAAGTCAGAGAGGCCAGACTGAGATGGTTTAGACAAGCCCAGAGAAGAGACAATGATTACAGAGGTAGAAGGATGCTGAGGCTGGAGCCACCAGGCAGGAGGCTGAGAGGAAGACCTAACAGGACATTTATGGATGTGGTGGAAGTGGACATGAAGTTAGTTGATGTGAGGGTGGAGAATACAGAAGACATGACGAAATGGAGACAGATGACTTGCCGTGGCAACCCCTGAAGGGAAAAGTTGAAAGAGAAAGAAGAAGAAGTTACATACACTGGTATAAACAAAAAAAGCCACTCCATAGCACCAGCCAGCAATTACTGTCAAGTCACGGAAGAAGGAAAGTGTCTCAATTTAAGGAAAAGAGACATCTGAAGAGCATTGCATTCTCAGGCAGTTACTTAGATGAAATAACAATTCTGAATAGGTCATGTGGAGGGTGCAGAGATCTGTCTTCCATAGGGTTAGCAAAATGAAACTGCTAGTGCATTACAGTACCAGCTCTCTTATAATGATCAGCAGCAAGGTTCATGTGAAATTTCTTCATAAAGAAAGTGACTCACTGTGTGGAGTAGTCCACTTTATCACAGTAACAGCCATAAAAATGGAAATAAGAAGTTAACCTCTCGCCGGTTCTCACTGCATCTCCCCAGTCTGATCTCCCAACGAAGCCTCTTCTTTCCAGTCTCACTGCATTCGCATGCTGACCCTTGCCTCTTAACGCTAATGTCAGGTAATTAACATTTATCAGTCTCCAAGCAAGACCTTTCCTGTCTCAGCTGACCTGCTCTTTTCTAGCATCCTCTCTCTGCATTTCACTCATTACACTGAGTGAGGAGAGCTGAGGAGAATTATCTTATGCACACGTTAGGGAGTGTAACGGCACGACAGTGGTGGTATTATTTCTGAGCGCTCTCATTATCTCATTAACACAGAGAGCACATGGTCTGTAAAACGTATTATTCAGCATCGTACCTCTATGAAACACAACCCCCTTTTGATGTTGTTTGTGTTCCTGAAGAGCCATCATCAGGATCATAACTGTTGGAGGTTATAGCTACACTAATATTATGGTCATTTTATTGCAGTGTTTTTCCTACAGGAAGTTAATGCATCTGTGAAGACAAATCAGTATAAAAAAATAATAATCTAACAAGGATTGAACTGGGACGAAAAATCAGGCCTTTTGAGCTCAGACCGGCCCACTAGGCTGATCGCTCCCGGGTTGGCCGGGAGTGGGGGGGTGCTAGCGAAATTCCGCGACAGGACCCCTCTTGATGTCGTTCTTCCTGGGGGTGCTGACAGGATTCAGTGCCTACTGGGGCCCCTCTCACTGTGCTGAAGGGATTCCATGCTGGCCCAAATTTACCCCATATGGCCAGTCCAGCACTGAATATAACTAAAGTTATATTCCAAAGTTTTTACACATAATGTAAAGGTTCCACGACAATTTAAACCACCATGATTCCCTGCAGCCATCTGCAGCCCGTAGAGGACATTATTGGATCACAAACTTGTCTCTTCCTACTCACAGCCGGCCTGAGTTTACCCTTTATTATTGTCTGTCTTCCCATTAGTCCTTAGTTCAGCCCCCTTGGTTTTTAAGTTGGTTAATCCTTAGTTTCAAAGGGCGAGGTCCATCAGTGGGTGGCCAGGTAGGGCTCACGGGGATTATTTTGCAGCTGTTCTCTCCTCCTTTGGCCCCTTCTTCTTTTGTGCGGTCCGGGTGGCCCATTTGACATAACGGAGATGCGCCATTGGGTAGGCATACTGTGCCATCCCAGTCAGCGGCCGCTAGAGGCCTCCATTGTGTAGTTTGTATGTGTTGCACTATTTTGAAAAGGTTGGTTCACGATGTACAAGTCTTACTACTTGTATTTGGTCACAGCTGTCTTGTGTTTAGGTTTAAGTAATTGTGCTTGGCTTAGTCCTGTGTGCATGTAAAAGGATTTTGTTCGTGCTCGTGTGTCGGTCCACCCCTGCTAACACCACACTATAAGTATGTTACGACATATAAAAGCCATATATTAGGAAATAAATAAAATCCTTCAGAATGTGGTCAGTAATTATAAGAATGTTTTCGATGCAGCTGTTGAAATTTTGGGTTTTGGAGGAAAACCGTAAGCGCAGTACTTTATGTTAAAAAACATTGTTTGAATGAACTGTTATTTAGGTAAATAAAATCTAATTCACCAATGTGGCATTTCCTTTTTTGACAACAGGGATAAATAAACATTTGTTACATTAGCAATGCAGTTTGGTGCTAAACATGCAGTTGAATGAAAAAATTTATATAAAATAATACTGCCAATATTAGCACTTTACAATACTAATGTCCATAATTGCATAATGAGAGGCTTCATGGCCCTATATGTCAGGACCCATGAGGCGAGAGATTTTAATAACCATCCACTACATGTTCATGTAATAATAATATAATTATAATGGCTATTGGTCTTTGAGGCATGCTTCATCCATCTGTTTTAATAGGCATTGGCTAGATGTCCTCCGGGTTCCAGGTGATTTTACAAGAATAATTTTCAGGGAAATAAATGAGATCACAAAGCTTTTGAATCTGTTTGTTTAATCAGTGTCATATAAAAATAGGCCACCTCAATGACACTAGCTAATTAATGTGGTGTCTCATTCAGAGTTTAATATATACATCACTCCCTGAAGCCACTC
Organism: Nannopetersius ansorgii; assembly: GCA_037974605.1. Taxonomy (NCBI): domain Eukaryota; kingdom Metazoa; phylum Chordata; class Actinopteri; order Characiformes; family Alestidae; genus Nannopetersius; species Nannopetersius ansorgii. The sequence goes on along the minus strand of JBBPDE010000021.1, from coordinate 7,896,728 downwards.
ATTTTATCTCTGAAGTTACACAAGCCAATTACCCTGATGCCGGTGGGAAAAGCTAAAAAGAAAAGACACTCACAGGCAAAATAAGCACACTAATAATTACCAAGGTGTGTGATTACCTTTACCTATAGAGAGTATTATTACTAGTCATGGACAAGAATAGTGAAGTATGAGCAGTGTTGTTTAGAAAAACACAAGAGCAACAAAACAACAAGACAAAATATTCAGTGTAGTCGACACTAGTTGCTGTATTTGTCTGCATGGATACAATATTATGACATTTACTGTATTCTAGCCATGGAGAGTTGTATATGCAAAAACGCAAAACATACGTAGACTGCAATAAATACAACTGTGCAAATATAGCAGCAACAGGACAGAGAATGTGCAGTAAAATAAATAGGAGGGAATTAACAGAGGCAATTAAAGTCTGAGTTGTTTGTTTAAAGCAGAAAAGACCAGTGTGTTTTTGCACTAGGAGTAGTGTTAGGAGGAGAAGAGGGGTAGAAACTGGTCATAAGCCTGTGTATTACAGAACCTTTTGCCAGATAGGAGGGTTTGACAGGGATGTGTGGAGTCATTCACAATGCTGGAGGCTTTGTGGATGCAGCATGTGATGCAAAGAGGGGTCAGAGACCCCGATGATCGTCTCAGCTGTCTTTACTATCCTTTGAAAGGTCTTGCAATCCAAAACATTACAATTCACATAAGATAGAAAATGCTGTGGAACGTGGTGAGGATTGGGGTGGGTGCATTCTCACCAGTCTCTGCAGGAAGTAGAGATGCTGCTGGGCTTTCTGGGTGATGGTGTTGGTGTTGATGGGCCAAATGAGATTCTCTGTGATGTGAACACCAAGTAACTTTGAATGATCTCCACTGAGAAGACTTTCATGTTTAATAGGGAATGATCACATCATGCCCTACCAAAGTCAACAATCGTCTCTTTTTTTGTCCACATTTAGAGACAAGTTGTCTGTTAGGCATTGCGTATCCTCTTTGTATACCGTTTCATCATTGCTGCTGATCAAACCCACCACACTTGTGTCATCAAACTTAATGATGCGATTTGAGTTGTGCACTGCTTAGCAGGGTGAAAAACAGAGGACAGAGCAGACAGTCCGGGGGGACCCTTGTGCTCAACATAGTGGTGTTGGATATGTTGCTGAAGGGTATCTCCCATGGCGATCCAACTGTCCAGGTCCCCCTGATCACCTGGGAGTATGTGGAGCTGGCCGTTCTGGCCAGTTACAGTTAGTTCCTCAGTTCTTGGGTGAGCACCTCCCCAGCTGGAACCCAGCTTCTCTCTTCCAGACTGTATCCCTCCCAGCCCACCAGGAACAGAACAGCTGCCTTGAGCAGAGAGATATGCGGGGGGCAAATTCAACTTATAAGAGACTGGTTTAACTTGACAAACTATTTCAAAAGGCAGAAAAACCTGGGGAAGAGTTTACGAGAGGGTAAGCCTAGTCTCGTGCAGCCAGACCTTCAGACTGACGGCTGAAGGTCTGGAATTCATAGCAGATTTCTTTGGCCAAGGCCCACCCATAAGGCCATTTGACCGACATGTCAAACAACCAATCACAGTTCGTTTCGTTCAGCGTCACGTTTCGGGGCATGGAAATGTCCCCACAACAACAGACCGGCGTGCAACAAGTCAGT
>JBBPDE010000021.1:7847396-7858658 GCA_037974605.1 Nannopetersius ansorgii | reverse complement strand
TGTGTACCTGGTCTGTACCACTACACTCGCTATCTTTAAAGCATGCTCCCCTTTCCTTCTTTCACATAATGGTACGAGCCGCATGGTGTTCCCAAATGAAGCCCCGCCCCTACTTACGACAGAAGATTCAGCTCTCCCCGACGGGAGTCGGCTCTTCTCGTTCTCTACAAAGAATCGGCTCTTAGAGTCGGCTCGTTCGCGAACGACACATCGCTAGTAGTAACATGGCATGGCTGTAGCTCGATTTATATCTTACAGTGTGCGGCCATTAGAAGTGAGTATCACTGTTTGTGCATTATACTTAGTTCTTAGAACATCTTACAGCTGCATTTACACTGACATGGTAGAGTTTTATGGTTGTATGAGAGCATACTGTTTTGTATAACTTGGGGAGCTAATTGTTAGTCACTAATGCTACATAATCGAGTTATGTTTAGCTCCATCTGACACAGTAATTATGGTAGCTCTTATTCCTAATCACAATACCTAATTTATCAGGTTTGTGTTCTGTATTTAGTACAAGTGAACTGCAGTTGTAGATTAGTGATGTGCTTTATGTTGTACATTTCATATCGACTACAGCTATTAGCATTGTAGCAAACACTGTTTAAATGTTTATTCTCATGTATATTTGGTTATATTGTTGTAAGTATTCATGTATGTTTGTTTTATTCTCTTGTAGAAACTACACCACACTCTGGCACCACACAGTCACACACAGATACATTCACAAACCTGAGATCTGTGTGAAGGATTGCGATAGCCTTATTAAAGAGTTCCGAGAAGATTCTGGACTGGATGCTCTCTTATTACATCGTTACCCACCTGAACATATATCATTGCTGTTCTAACCCGACACCCTGTGGTGATTACTAATAGATATACTAATCAGTTACAGTCCTCCCTACATCAATGCTTTCCTACTTGTCGCTTTGGGTAAAAGCTCCTGGTAAATGAGACAGACCAGATTATCGGTTCTGCTGTCTTTTGTTGCCCATGTGCTGCTCGCGTCCAGAGTAGAATTGTCCTTTCAGATCAAATTTGTTTTGCAGCGAATATCTGATCATACTTTAGTCTTTTAATTCATTACTACTGTAGAACAAATTGCAAATATTTTAAGGAAATATACATTAATTTGTTTTCTTATACATTTAATTCCAATTTACAAAATTCACTAATGTTAACTACTGTATTGTAGTTCTATGGGTTGCTAACTTGTGAATTTGTTGAACTAAATGGCAGATGAGTCAATAAATGAGTGATCCCTGACCCCTATATCCTGTTTATATCTGTTGTTTTTAGGATGTTTGTGAGGTAGTATATATATCTTTTTCATATAATTTTCAACTTCATAAATTAAAGTATAGATGTCCACAGTCCTGTGTCCTGTTTTGTATTGTAAAAATATATTATGGTCTTGGTACGGTGATGTTACGTGTCATGTCAATCACCCCTACTCAAACATCTCAATCATTTTACAGCAGACAGGCCTGAGGATGACTGGGCAAAAAGTGCAAAAACAAGTCGATAAAGTTGGAATGAGAATTCTTCTGAAAGGAACTTCAGCCAAATGTGCAATTCATGGTACAACTGCTGGGTTTTTTTTAATTCTGTACTCTTTACGTTCAGGGTCCAGTTACAAGAGGCAAAGGCCCTGGTCAGAGTCCAAAACATTTCAATCACTGAAAGGAATCTACCTCAACAGAAGAAGACACATACCTACAAACAATGGTTAACTAAAGCACTCTGTGCATTCATGTTCAACCATGTAGGCCTAGTTATTTTGATATTCTGTAGGCCGCAAAAGAACAATAATTGTTTTGCAAATTAAGTATTAACGGTTGCTTGCAAAAGCTGTTTTTGTAAATTGAGTGAATTCAGTCATCAGACACAGCAAGATTATGCCTCAGAAACAACAGCAGGCATACCCGAGTTAGTACCAGAGGCCAAAGGAGGGCTCATCACCTCTTCACAGCCTCTATGGATCTACTGTAACCCTTCTCGACACTGCGATCAGCCTGCAATCTCAGGAAGTGAGTGCAGTAACATTGAATATAAATTGAGATTCTCTCCCACATTAACAGAAATCAGTCTTCATAATTTGTGATTCGTTCATATACTCCACATCAAGGCTGTTCTCAAAGACATTGTTTTCAACTAAAGAATCACTCCAGATTATTACATTTTGACCAAAACCTATCTTGCTAACGATAAGTTAGTCACATTTGCAAATCCCTATTATTTACCTTTTCCTTCTCGACAGGGTTAAGGAGCCAGAGAGGTTTCCAAAGCTACCTTTTGCAGTTCCAAGAAGACAGTAAGTTACAGCTTTTATCACAGGCTGTACCAAGTTACCTTAGTTTTAGAGTTAACTTCGTATTTTAGAGTGCACTAACCTTATCCCTCCTTGTGTGGACAGAGCAGTGTGCCAGGCAAACATGGCAGAGAGTGTGATTTTACCTGCCCTCAAACAAAGCCTCAGTTCCAGCCTTGCAGAGTGACAAAGGAGAACCCATGCCGTGCAAAAGAGCAGGTTTTACAAACCCGTAAAATAAAATGGTCTGTTTCATAGATTGTCAAGCAAGCTATTTTGGTGGCGGTAGCTCAGTGGGTAGGATACTTGCCTCCAGACCAAGAGGTCGCAGGTTCGAATCCTACCTCCAGCACACCACCACTGGGTCCCTGAGCAAGACCCTTAACCCCAAGTTGCTCCAGGGAGACTGTCCCCTGTAGTTACGGAATGGAAGTCGCTTTGGATAAAAAGCGTCTGCTAAATGCCATAAATGTAAATGTAAATATTCTGAAAGCAACTGTATACTGTACTGAAATGACAGAGGCAATATTTATTTTTAATGTAAATAAAAATGCATTAATGCACAGATTATTCCAAAAGCAAACTTTCATTTCTTGCATTTAGAAACAAATAACAGAAGAAGGTGTACAAGTCATGAGTACGACAGGACAGGTGTAAATACTGTGTAAAGTGTAGATACTAGTGTCTGAAAGAACAATTGAGAGAAAAATGATTAAACTAAGCTGCTGAGAGGCAAGCTTGTCTCACACTCTGAGCCCATGTATTTAGCAGGGCTGTCACTGAGTGCTTGTCTGGAAGTTGAAGAAGTTTGGAGGTCATGTTCCGATGTACAGTTTGCAGGAAGGGATTAGCCTCTGGAAAAAGACAAAAATGAAAGCAAAAATTATATAGCCTTTTTGTTTCTTTCACCAGCAAATTGACAGAAAAAGTGAATTAAGTTGATCTGCAAATAGTAAAATACAAATAAAACCATAAACTTGGCAGCTAATGTATTTCACTGGTCATATTTGTTGCTCTTTTAGTAGTCATACTGACATTCTAGTCAAACTTATTTATTGCTCAAGATGTCTGCCTGAACAATAAGTAGTCTTAAATGTATTGTAAGTACCAGTGTACATTCTCTTACCATAATTCTGTCTATCATTATCCCACTGAGGGCTTTGGTCAGGATAGTCTGCTGGAATGCTCAGCAGGAGAGGAGGAACACTGGGAAGATTCTTATCATCTGAAAACAAAGACAATATAAATCACGCTAAATAAAAATAAAGGGCCTTAGTGTATATGAAGGAGCATTTCTTTCAAACTCACCCAGTTTGCAGATTAGGTGGACTGTCCCATTATTACTACAAAAGGCTGGGTCCAGGTTGACAAGAAATTTTGAATTAAGACGTGCTACTTCCCCTTGTAGTATGTTAGGGATGGTCTGACGATCATCATCATCATATTTTCTCTTACGAGTAGGAATTATTGGCCCTCTGCATCAGGAGTGAGAAATATGAGCAACTGAATATCGTACTACAAATGTCCTTGACGTGTGATATGAAGCAAGCACAACTTGATTATTTCTACTATATAACTACTAGGCTACTTTTTTATGCTTACCTACCAAGGAAATGATTTCAGTTGTACTCACGTAATTGGTGTTCCATGGATGGCTGTCATAGCGGGAGCAAACGATCGATAAAGGGAGTGGTTGAAGACTGGTGAGCGTATGTTTGCTAAAACAGCATCCAGCAAGGGTTGGCACAGATACTGCTTTTTGGTGCTGGACACTGTTGGAGGAGGTGGGGTAGGCTAAGAAATAAATGAGAACAAAGTACAAGAATATTAAAAATTAGCTGTACACAATTTTAAAAGCTAAAAAAAGAAGTGTTACTATAAAAGTACACACTAATGATAATAAGTAAAAATAAATAAATAGTTACGTAAAAAAAAAATTAGAACAACACACCACTGCCATGTCATTCTTCAATTTCTCCAAGGCTATTTCACACTTTTGTAGTGTTTTTAGGGGACATCTAGTGGAAAAGAAAGGTAATTGAAGCATAATCCAAAACCACCTATTTCCCAAATTGAAAGTATATTTTTAAACTACATGTTCACCTTGTATTAGGATCTGTGAGGATATTCAGCAGACTTTTCATTTTACTCAGATCCTTCTTCCTGTCTGTAAAAGCAAGAGAAAAAAATGAGTAGTTCTCAAAATGAGAAACTTAAGACGAAGATAAGGGGCAAAAATGCATTGATAGTACCTTCATTTTTGTCAATTTTATTAATCATCCTGCGCAGTGGCTCTATGTATTTGGACAGCTGTTTGAGTTTGTCCATATATAGTTGGTCTTCTGACTGTGAAGCACCTGCCGGACTCATCACCGAGTTAGGATTGCCTGAAGTTTAATAGAGGAGTAAAAATGTACCACATTTTTAACAATAATGTACTTTATTTAAACTAATCTCAGTCCTAAAATGGTACTAAAATATACGAAAAGCCATAGCAAATCACTGACTGTTTTGAGAGGATTGTAGTGTCAGGACTCCACTGTACCTGGGGTATTAAGGGATCCTGGAGAAGGCACTTGAGGTGGGTAGCTCTGTGGGGTGCGTCCTGTTGCTGGGCTGTTGGAAGGCTGTGGAGAGGGACTGGGTTGGAAACCCCCTGGTGAAGGGGTTGGACCACAGCTAAAGAAGAGAAACACTGTGTTTTACTGTCAGCAGGTAACACCTTATTTAAAAACAGTTACAGGCCAATCTACCCAACAGCTCAGTTGTCAGTCAAAAGTAGTTAATGTTCTGAACTGACTAAATGGCTCTCCACTGTTGAAATATCCAGTGCTTAAACCACCTTTTTGGCACTGTGGTCATGCCAACAATATTGTTTGCATGATGTGGCAGCAACAGTGAGAAGAAAAAAGTGAATGCATGCACTGAATACACCCATGAAGGATTTAGTGTGAAATTTAGTTGAAAACATTAGGTGCACATTGAGTGTCCAATGAAACTTATGTTCTACATTCACACGATCATGGACTACCTGCTTAGACAGGTAAAGGCCACTTGATTGGCATGCAAAAAACAGCTTGACTGTTTTAGTGTCATGCATAGGGACACATGATTTTCAAAACAAGGCTACAAAGCCATGCACAACAAACTGTTACATGTGTTGGGGATATCTCACCAAAAAGGTAAATGCTACAAAGAAAATTCAAGAATAATTCTACAAATGTAATGCCATTAACTTCAATCTGTTTATTTAATCCAGCAGCAACTTTGATCTGTAGGTCTTAGTAACTGCACACAAAGGAGGCAAATGCTCTCAAATGTGCCTCTCTCATCAAATTCTAAACCTGCTGCACAGAAATGCATACATGTGCATAAACAGAGCGCCAACCATAAGGAACTCGCCATGTCCCAACAACTGTGGCCAGATTATCTACATATGTATCAACTGATAAGTCTACAATTAGGCACTTAGGCAGCAACTAAGCTAAACTACTTACTAACTCGTTTCTTATATATTTTCACAATTAATGCAGTCATACCTGATAAAACCCTGTGATGAGGGGGGCTGTGGAGAAGGCTGAGGTTGGGGAGGGGGAGGCATAGGTGGCTGTGGTGTTGGCACCTGAACTGGGGAAGGTGAAGACATTTGCTGACCCTGTTAAGAAGGTAGAGATAAAAATAAACATATGCACAAGTGTCAAAAAGTGGAGCAGAGGTTCTGCACGTAACCCTATTAAAAATCTTAGGGCCTTGTGTACTGTCAAGCGCCATTCAACCAGTCGAAGTCTGCTTCCCACCATCCACAACTTTCACTCCCTTCTTTCTGACACAACCAGACTTCACTTACCTGTACCATATTTTCATTTATTTCTGTTGTATGCATTATAACGCTTGCATGCCATTTTTCAAAATTAGCGAGAAAAAAAAAAAACATTTAAAATCCTAGTTGCCATTTTTCCCCTAAATGCTACCTTTTACCTGCAACTGCCATTATGATCCTGGGTTGGGTATACATGGGAAGGAAAAGGGGAGGGGCTGTTATGGCAAGGATGTCTCGTAGACAGCCTCTGTGGGTGAAATTTCCAGTCCAAAGCCACAGACGTAGGCACCTACTGGCACACAGTGCTTGAGGCCAGCAATCAGCCCTGTAGTAAATACCTGTGGCATTTGCTGTCCTCCCATGGCAGCAGGGTTTGGAGGAATGGCAGAGTTCGGGGTGGCGCGGGGCAACCGGGGTGGAATTTGCATCACAGCACGGGGCATCATCTTTGAGGAGGACAGAGGGGACAACAGACATGTCACAAGCAAAACAATAAATGCAGTGCATCAGCGGATATGAGAGGAAGCACATGCATACATGCAAACAGGAACCATTTAAGGAGGGTTGCAAGCGCAGATGCACACACATACAGCAACATAGACAACTAACAGATTCATATATGCAGGTGGTCACACCCACAAAAATGATGGGTCCATATGGCAGTACCATGATTTTATTTTTCTTCAAAAGGGATTCCAAAAAATAAAATATAAACTCTGCCAGGTCCGAATGCAGGCAGAATGCATTTCCAAACAACAGGCCACTTGGCATCATGTTCTGTCTACCATGCAAGATGAGGGTCAAGATACAATGCTTGTATCTTTAACAGGTCTTATTCACTTATTAACTTCCCCAAGACAGACTATGGGTCTGCTTGAAAGTTGGTCATATTATGCTTAAGTGATTGCAAAAGTATACCGTAACTAAGATTACAGTAATAACACAGCATTCACTGATTATTTATCAAACCTAAGTCTTAGTATATCGTCACAAAAAACTTGCTTCAAGCATGCATTCAAGTGTGCAGCAAGAGCTTGTTAAGGCAAAAAGCAAGCATGCAGTCATGTTAGCAACATAAATATAGCACACATATCCCAAGAGAAAATAAAGCCCTACTCAATCTATAGACCATAAATATGTTTTTGTATATTTCTTTTTTCAGACTGATTTAATATGGAATAGGTATTCCTACGATTTATACACCATTCCATACACTGTGTGTTTAGGTCAAACTTGAAGGCAAATATATGGGACAACAAGAATGCATGAAAGCGACATGAATGTTATTCCCTCGAAGCATGATTAGAACATACACGGACAGGCGTTCTTTTTGAGGGACATTTAGGTGTGTTAGTGTGACATTTGGGTGGGTTAGTTAGCATAGAGGTGACAAACTAAGGGAGACCTCTCCTCATGAGTCCCACTCCTTAGCACAAGGAAGGTGTATTAACTACAAATGCTGATGGAACTAACTACCCATAAAGGCCTGAGATTTCAATAAATGTGTGATGTGGAATTGTCACTGCCTAAACTCCTCCAACTATCTGACAGTAAATCTTTGTCACTAGGCTGCCCAATTAGGTACCTAGCACAAACACTAACACATTTGTTAGAAACTTTTGTCACTGTTTCTCATTCCTGAGATTATTCTTTACCAGGTAAGAAGACTAAACAGGCCAACAACCAAAAGAAAATCATCAGTCAAGTACTAATATTCACTTTGGTAACATGCACTCACACCAGGCTCATTCATTCACGTATCCAAATCCCCACTGCAGCTTGCACAGCTCTTACCGTGCTGGGCACTGTTGCAAGCTGGGCCTGAACTGCTGCTTGCTGGGCCTGAGCTGCTGCTTGCTGGACCTGAGCTGCTGCTGCTTGCTGCTGCAATACTCTAGCCTGGCCAGACACATATAAACAAAAGCAAGCAAAAAAAGAACATATGAATGTATTAAATCCCAAATAAATAATGCAGTATAATACTTGGTTTTCATATAGAGTAGTTGTTCTTGTACTTGAGCCTGGAATGCCTGCTGCATCTTTATCTGCTGCTGGCTGATGGAACTGATTGCCTGATGCTGTCCAGGAGGCATCTGTCCAGCCAAGGACTGCGGCACAAGGATCTGTGATGGCTGGGAGTGGGGTGGCATCTGACTTTGCTGGACCTGAGCTTGTATCTGTTGCTGCTGCTGCAAATGCTGAATGCTCTGAGCCTGTGCTTGTGCATGGGCTTGAGTTTGCTGCTGTTGTTGAAGTTGCAACTGGGCTATCTGCTGTTGCTGAAGTCTGGATGTGTGCAGCTGGAATAAAACATTCATTAAAAGATGTTTTCTGATTGTCAATAAGCATTGCCAAAACAAAAACACTGCATGGAACACTGCAGTATATCATATGATTATGTATTATGGTCAAATGAAAATTGTGAATATCTGATGTCTGTAACCTCTCCTGACCTGGTTCTGTTGCTGCTGTTGCTGCTGTTGTTGCTGCTGCTGCTGTTGTTGTTGTTGCTGTTGCTGCTGCTGTTGTTGTTGCTGTTGCTGCTGCTGTTGTTGTTGTGTCTGGGTCTGCTGTTGTTGCTGGTTCTGGTGTTGCAGTGCTTGATTCTGATGATGTTGTTGCTGCTGCTGCTGCTGCTGCTGCTGCTGTTGTATCTGGAGCTTAATATGTTGGGCCTGAAACTGTTGCTGCATAGCATTCTGTTGCATGGATGCTTGCTGCTGCGGCTGAAGGTTTGTCTGCTGCTGCGGCTGGAACTGCTGGTACTGCATAGGCGGCTGTTGCTGTTGTGTCATTTGCATCTGCATCTGCCCTGCTGCCCCAGCTATAGTAGAGATCAAACACATAAGTTGCAGGCATTACGAAGAAGAGTAAATTCTAAGAGTAAAGAGTAAGAGCAAATTAAACAGATTGTTTAGTTGATATCTAATACCAACATATCTGTTCATTCAGTATCAATAACTCACCACCTTGTTGATTTCCTGCAACTCCTTGCATGGTATGCTGGCCCATCTGCATTTGTCCCATGGACCCCATTCCACCCATTGGAGCTCCAGGACGAGGTCCCATGCCAATGGTACTAGGACCACCTCCACCTACGGCAGTGAGAGCCTGTAAAGCATTCACTGGATCTGATGTAGGGAAAAAAGGGTGAAAATTAATTGTGCTAACTAACCCAGCCTTGTCACAACAGCCAAATATATTGCTTTTCTCCTCCCTTTAACATCCCATCAAAGTACACCTACCTGGCCCACCTTGTGCTTTTTTATCTAAATAAAGAAAATGTACATTAAATAGTTAGTTAAGCTCTATCACATAAACATAAATTACACATATATAAAGACTACCAGTTTTACTTACGGATATCTCTGAAATGAATGATCAGCCTTGCAACCAGAGATAGGTACTCCTCCTATACAGATGCACAACATTAAAGATTGCCCATTACTGAGGAAAACTGTATACGGATTAGATTAGTTCAGTATGATGTAGCTTGTACATGCAGCCACATAAGCATAAAAAATCAATACTTTATGATGCAAAAAATAAGTTATCCCATAATAATCCCCACTTTAATCAGCCCACTTTTGTAGAGAAAATGGAAGAAAACTTCAAGCACCTCAACCAATGACGGACACTCTACAAATCATTCACTGATTGCGTCTGATACATGCTAACAAACTAAACCCAGTAAATGGTGAGGACAGACATACTTCGGGAAAACGGATATGGATATGTTCACCCATAACTGAAGTTACCAGACAACCTAAATAAGTCGCACTATATTTGTCTAGGGTGAGGTTGGAGAAAATATTGTGGCAGCGTAGATGTCTATATGGTATAAGTGTCTGCATGTCAGCTTGCATTGTAGAAACACATGTCGTGTTACTTACTCTTGTCTTGGCTTTAATAAATACATGGTTCTCCATGTCATTGCTGGTTTTTGTATGTGCTGTTCCAGCCTTTCTCATGGCTTCCTCTCTGCAAAAAAATGCAAAAAGTTTAACAAACAAGCGGGTGGGTCTGCACTAATATATTCATGCTTCCAAACCTGATGTTTGAGAACAGATTCTGATATATAAATACTGTACTGAGTGTTTTCTTTAAGAAGCAACTTTTTTAGTATTAACTTTACTCTGCTGGGACAGTAGTATACACTGACGTAGTATACATAACATCAAGCTGTACATACGCGTCCTAAAAAGTATTTTTAAAATCAAGATATATACAGAACACTGAGGCACTTCACCAAAGACCAAAAACACCCCACCTTGTGACTCACACTTTCCTTTTGTTTTGCACAGTTGCTGCAAACCTTAGCCAGCTAGCTAGTTCAGTCTCTGAAGTTACACAAGTAAAACTTGTTCTATACACATAGTGCATCCCAATCCACAACTTTGGCACGTGTATTTTAATTTTGGAGGAATTAACTGATCTATACCACCAATGTATCGACTGAAGAAGCGCCAAAATATTTCTAGAACACTTGCTACCAAGCTAGCTATCGTAAACAGCTCAGGCTAACGTTAGCTCAGATCAGAGAGACTTGGATAAACACAATTTAAGAAAGTTTTCAGTTTCATCAACCACACGTTTAAAACTGTGAACGGTTCAGGCATGTAATAGTGCAGTCGCATATTCTCATGTTTAATAAGTGAAAATGAACGTCAAACATTGCTAGTCGTTGTTAGCCTTAGCTAATTGGCAGAGCGGACTCCAGATATGTGTTCTCAAACGATTTAGAACACACTGAGCGATCCGTTCGGGATTTAAAAAGACTTACATTTGTGCCACTACTTTTTGTCGGAATCCCGGACTCCTCCAGTCATTATCACTCGGAACCTCCATTCCAGACATCGCTGCTAAAGGGCCGAACAGGAACTGCTCTGCCTCACCGCCTGTGAGACTCAACCTACCTTCAGTGATTCAGACCAGACCTCTACACAGGAGACTGACTCTGTTTCAGAGATTCAGACATATACCCCATACACAGGAGTCTGTATAAATATAAATTAAAAATGGACAATTGTTCCCCAAAAGTTGGATGGATGGATGGAGGGATAGATAGATAGATAGATAGATAGATAGATAGATAGATAGATAGATAGATAGATAGATAGATAGATAG
>JBBPDE010000021.1:7819134-7839847 GCA_037974605.1 Nannopetersius ansorgii | reverse complement strand
AGAGAGAGAGAGAGAGAGAGAGAGAGAGAGAGAGAGAGAGAGAGAGAGAGAGAGAGAGAGAGAGAGAGAGACCCGCCCTCCAGACGCCATTTCTCCGCTCACTGTTCAGTGGGGGATGACGAGAGAGAGGTAGAGGGCAGAAGCCGCCTATTATCCATCGGGGGGGGAACACGCACGATTTAAAGGTTCGAACCGTATTTAAATCGCTTTATGGGGAGTTCGGGGACGCGTCCGTGAGAGGAAGGAGACTTTTGCGTTTCAGAAAAGTGAGAGATTCGTAAAGAAACGTGAGACAAACTTGTGAATTCATTTGTGTGCTGAAGACGTGTTGCAGGTCGCCATTTTTGTTACAGCTTGCTAGTCTGGCTAGCCGTAGCTTGTTCCTTAAATTTGACAAAAGTCACATTTTGTGGGTCTAAAAGTATCCTCAGCGATTTATTGATGGAAGGGTGTATCATGTTTGGCTCTGAATCGTGATGTAGTCCGGTATTCATGAACTTACTATGGCGATATTTTCTCCTTGGTGAGCTAAGCTGGCTAATATCTGTTTCATTAACTGCTACTTTCGCGGAAGAGGGAAGGGATTGAAACAAAAAGAGGAACTTTAATGGGTATATTCTCTTGATTTTGTGTCACGGACGGTTCGACTGGGTTGTTTTGTGATATCGTTGTCTTGTTAAACGTACACATATCGGCTACAAAGCCCAGAGATGTTTGAAATGCAACAAAGTTGGTCGATGCTAGTCGCAGCCTGTCTGTGAAACGTCAGGTTGCGGTCCAGTTTTTCATGCTGTCGTTTTGAGTGTCCCGGGGCATCTGAACAGTTCGTAGGCCTTGTTGTAGGGTTTTCACAGTTACCTTAATTTATTTTCTGATCATATATACATAAATATTCGTTTGTAGTCTTTATTTATTTTTCTGAGGTGACATGTCGTCGGCTCGGTTCGACTCGTCGGACCGAAACAGTTGGTATTTCGGCTCCCTTTCGAGGCAGGAGGCTCAAAGCAGGTTACAGGGACAGAGACATGGGATGTTTCTGGTCCGCGACTCGTCCACCTGCCCCGGGGACTACGTGCTGTCTGTGTCCGAGAACTCCAAAGTGTCTCACTATATCATCAACTCTTTACCAAGCAAGAGGTTCAAAATAGGAGACCAGGAGTTTGAACATCTACCCGCGCTTTTGGAGTTCTACAAAATTCATTACCTGGACACAACCACCTTAATAGAACCTGCACCAAGGTGAGCACTTTACACTGGTCAACTTTAACTTCAAATCAGTACTGTTATGTGTACCTGTTTTATATATTCATGGGGTTCATAATTGTTTATTTATATTAATACATATATCCACTATGTACATATACATGTGTGTGTCTCGTTGTAATCTTGAGATTAATCTAGATTAAAATGCCCCCCCCTCCCAAAAAAAAAGATCCCAATGCCTGTTTTTATAGTGTAAACCATAAATATGTCACCAAATGGTCTCCCAGATCATTTTAAACTCAGTTGGACCTCAGTTTAATACATTACCCTTATAGAAAATGTAAATATTAACCCGAGGTTTAAATACGGAAAAGTCAGGAACGAGAGAGAGATAGAGATTAAGAGAGAGTGAGAGAGAGATAGAGTAAGAGAGAGAGATGATCGCACGAATGAAAGAGAGAGAGAGAGATACAGAGAAAGGGAGAGAGAGAGTGAGCGAGACAGAGAAAGGGAGAGAGAGTGAGAGACAGAGAGAGCGAGAGAGACAGAGAGAGCGAGACAGATTTAAAACGGGCGCGATCTGGAAAAGTCACGAACCAGAGAGAGAGAGTAAATCCACACTAAAATATCAAGGTGATATTTAACGGCCCAGCACTTGTGTGTATATATAATTTTTGTAAAGCATAACAATTTTGCTTTAAGGGTGAACTCACACAGGCAGTTTGAACCGTGCCCGAGTGCGTTTGACCACCAAAGCTCGGTTCGTTTGACTAGTGTGAGTGCTCCGAACCGTGCCCAGGTGCGGTTAGTTTAGCTGTCCCTGGCCCGGTGGAAAAGGTGAGTCAGAGCATGGTTCAGTTGGACTCGGGCGCGGTTCGTATGTAGTGTGAGCGCTAACACGGATCAGGACACGGGACGCCACGGTTTTGCGACGCAGGAGTTTGGAGCGAGAGGCGGGGGAGGCTTTGTCCTTTAATTCAAGTTATTTAAAGCTATGAGAGTCTTTCAGGTTTGAAGATGTTACGCATTTTCTATTCAAAAGTAAGTTTTGTTTTATCTCACCGCTTTTAAAAGTGTGACAGAGTTGGGGGGAAAAACAAATAAACAAAGCCTTCTTTGTAAAATTGATGACTTGTGTGTTCATTATATATTATATATTGGGTTGACATAGAATTGCGATTAATCGTGATTAATTTTTTTCTAGATTTGCGATTAACTAGTTAATTTTAATTAATCGCTTTACAGCCTATATTCATTTGTATATATATATATGTGTGTGTGTATATATATATATATATACACATATATACATTAGTGCAGGGGCAGTTAACGGCGTTAACGCGAGACTCTTATCGCGCGAAAAAAAAAATATCGCCATTAATCTATTCACAAAGTTGGGTTGGGAGCTGGGTCTATACTACGCAAGCTATGATGACTTTCGCCTTGATTTTTTAGCGCGGATTTAGGCCTCGTTCACACGGACGTCTGAACCAGGCGTTTTTCTGGCGTTCGTGACGCCAGGTGAGCGCCTATTGAACGCCGCCCATTTTTCTGCACATTGAAGCAAATCAGGGCGTCCAGCACCGGCGTTCGGCCGGCTGCGCGTTCGAGGAAAACGTTGCTATGGCGTTCGGTTGACGTTCTGGAGGACTAAATATGTCCCATGATTCTGTATTGACATGCGAGTGTAGTTGAATAACTTTTGCGGAAACGTTTGCATGTCTTCAAAAAGCACAAAAAACATCCCTTTGATCTGACGTTGCGCAGTAAGAGGGTGAACCCAGTAGCAGTGCCGATGTTTGTTCCTCTCCTGCCTACGGCGCCGTATCAGGAGGATTTTTAAAACAAGAATGTAAACGGTAAGTTTTCAGAAAGAATAGGGATCCATATTTTCAGTGCAGAACTATAAACCAAGATGACACACATGTAAACACTCTGGACAAAGTAATTACTGCCCCCACAGGTAAATACACAAAACTACAGATAGGGCGTCAGGCTGGCGTTAAATGGTGTCAGACTAATGCCCGTCGAATGCCTTGCTGACGTCGATCAAGCGTCGCTACCAAACGTCACAAAAATGCCTATGGCGTTCAGAGCGCGTTCATTTCGAACGTCCGTGTGGACGAGGCCTTACTCTCTCTCTCTCTTTCTCTCTCTCTATATAAATATATATATATATATATATATGTAATTATACAAACACAAACCTCAAACTTTCTTTTGTTCTGTCCACTCGCTCCGTAACAATTTTCCCACTTGTATGACTAAGAGCTTTCTAATCTGTATTTATGTGTAACTAACGCTCTATACACACATCTATCTGTCTAGTGCTTTTATTCTATTGGTTATGCTGCGCATACTTTTTGTTCTGTCCACTTGCTGCTGTAACAATGCAATTTCTAATAAATGGGACTAATAAGGGGTGATCTTATCTCATTATCACTAGCTTCAAAAGCTTCCTGAAGACTCATCTGTTCAGAGACTGTCTTATCTATATTCATGCTCTGCTGTTACATACAGATTTATCTCTTAGAATTCTCCTCTTGTTCTCACACTGTCCTGAAACTTAAATGTTTCCTCATATTGCACTTAAGTCACTTTGGATAAAAAGATCTACCAAAAGAATAATGTATTATCAATTATTATATTGCTCATTGTAGTCACTAATTTTAGCAAGAGTGGACCGTGTGACTAGTTTGTACTTTACAGTAGATTCCTTTACATTGCATGAAATTAGGTTGCCCTAAACTGAAAACTGTTGGGCCACTGGGCAATTCATTCATTTGAAGATGTGTGTGGTGTTGTGTGAGTGATTTTGTTTTTTTTCTCTCTTTCACTCTGTTTTTCTATTTTATTTGTTATTCCCACAAAACAGAAATGCCAACACATGACAGTTGTTCATTTTAAAGAGATGTGGTTTATTGAGATGGTCAGTTGGTGAAAAAGGCTGGTGAACAGTTCTGGTTAATGCAGTCACAGGAGTGAAATGCAGTAAATTACGTTATGGGCTATGTTATACTGGCAGCAGTACAATATTTAAATAAACTATAGTAGTAACTGTTAAATTGTTTTCAACAGATTAATAACCTTTTATATATGAGTACCTTGTCTTTTATTCATGAAATTGCACTAAAATGTAGTAAGTATGAGAAGGACCCAGTACCTGTGCTTTCCTTGTGTTGTAAGGTTAAATGACTGCAGCTACATAATGAGGTGCCTATCTATCTTTCAACAGGTATCCCAACACAGCTCTAACCAGTGGTCCTATTCAGTCAATTGGTGGACCTGGAGATGAGAATTTGGAGTATGTGCGGACTCTTTATGACTTCACTGGCAGTGACGCAGAGGACCTTCCTTTCAAGAAGGGTGAGATCCTGATTATCCTGGACAAGCCTGAGGAGCAGTGGTGGAGTGCCAAGAGCAAGGAAGGCCGTGTTGGTATGATCCCTGTACCGTATGTTGAAAAGCTGGTCAGGCCTTCACCACATCCTGGGCAGCCAGGCCATGGTGCCCGCAACTCTAACAGCTATGGTATCCCTGAGCCTGCACATGCCTACGCTCAGCCCCAAACACCGTCACCCCTGCCCCCTGGTACACCTGGTGCTGTCATCAACCCACTGCCTTCCATGCAGAATGGGCCTGTTATGGCCAGGGCCATCCAGAAACGAGTGCCCTGTGCTTATGACAAGACTGCTTTAGCGTTAGAGGTAGGTGCTGTACCCAGTATTCCTTGATAATTACACAAGGGGAAGTTTATGCACACTCTTTGTAGGATCTGAAACTCTGAACGGGATAGATCGGTTGTAACCTCAAGTGATTACACATTTAATTGTTGCTTTTTGGGGCACTATAAATTGATATGTGATTGTTTTAGTTGTTATTCCACTATGCAACAAATCACATGCATACAACATAAATCATTCTAGTCTTGGGGGCTGGTTCCTATTTGGTCATCCTGATAAGAATCAATTATAGAAGAAGAGTAATTATATTTGTGTTCTTTATGATAGGTTAAAAGTAGCTAATTAGCTTTTGATCTCAAGCTCTTGTTAATTAGCCTAAGTTTATCTAAAGATTGGTTTTGCTTGCTTATGTTATGGGTTATTGTTTGGCAACATTTGAATTCCTACTGCAAACACCAGTGGAGCTTATTCCACTGGTGTTGCTAAATATGTCCTCATAGAGTTTTTATTTGTGCACTTGCTATATCTGTCCACCTTTACTGAATAAGAAAAGAGTGGGCTGATACCTCATTCCAGAATGCGACCAGGCTGCCAGAAATATTTGATCTAATGGCATTCTCTGAAGACATAGGTTTACGGTCTGTTCATCATACTAGGAAGTCATCATACTATGCACTGTTTCTGACACAAGCAGCAAAGCTGGATGAATTCTCTGCTTTATGTAAATTATGTAGCAGTGAAGTAGCTGTCAATGAACCAGTCAATTTCTTGACCTGTCACATCGGTGATTGTTCTACTTTCCCAATCATCAATTCCACTGGTCTTTTGTTTCTATTCATGTCAGTTTGGCATGTAAAACAACCAGCAGCTAACAAAAAAGCAGCACTAAGTCATGTTGACTTGAAGTGGTAAGTTTGCAACAAATATAGGTGGTTGCTTACTTACATGCTCTCTATTTTACACTATCACGTTTTTTATCTTGCAAATAGGAAAATAACTTGGAAATGAACAAGAAAGGATCTTGAGTGAGTCAGTGAAAGGATCTTTTCTTCTCAGTATTCCGGAATTTATCACTGCTTTTCTTTAAGAAAAACAGCTTCTGATTCAGCGTAGTCTTTTTCCATAATCACCAACACAAATTAGAGTTCTCTTAGAGCATGTAATGTTTTGAATAATGATGACAATGCTATTCTGCTATGTAAAGTATGGAACTAGTTTGCTCAAGAGCAGAGTGGAATTCCATTCCTTTTACCTGGCTGTCACTCTACCTGGTGAGTTTCATCACCCATCCTGCTATTTTTCAGCTAAGCCAAAAGCAAAGACATATTTCTGTTCACAGCAAAATGTAATGAATTAAGCAATTATAAAAAGTCGCAATGACGGAGAAAACTGTTTTTGCTGTTAAGACCAAACAAGGAATAAATGCCACAACTGTAGTGTCTTAATTTATTTGGTAGTCTATAATGCCCAATTCCTACTTAATTTGTTTTGTTATTGAATGTCAATTTTCAGAGAACCTGTAAGCACATTCTTTTGGTAGCACATAGTAACTGTGTGGGTGGTGGTAGCTCAGTGGGTAGGATACTTGCCTCCAGACCAAGAGGTCACAGGTTCGAATCCTACCTCCAGCACACCACCACTGGGTCCCTGAGCAAGACCCTTAACCCTAAGTTGCTCCAGGGAGACTGTCCCCAGAATGGAAGTCGCTTTGGATAAAAGCGTCTGATAAATGCCATAAATGTAAATATAAATATTTGGTCTTCTAGGCCAAAAATGTTGTTGTATACTGTGTAATAGCTGCATCTTTGAAAAGAGGATGCACTGCTGAAATGCTCTCGTCAAACTTTTGTAAAGTCTGCAGTTTCTCTCCACTTTTTTGCTGAAGAATTTTAGCTTTTAGATCTCAGTTCAAAACTGAATTGAGAAATCCCAGTATGTATTGCATCTCTGCTTGATAGTTCAGCACTTTTATCACACCAGGAAGTTTCTAACAAATAGAAGCTAACAAATAACAGATAGCAAAAGACAATAAAGGCTACCTTTGGGTAAAGGTCAAGAAGACAACTTATGATTTAGCTTTTGAGTAATTTCATAAAAAGTCATTTTTAAGTAGCTTCTCTTGTCCTGTTTCCACAGGTCGGTGACATTGTGAAAGTGACACGGATGAACATCAGTGGCCAGTGGGAAGGTGAAGTAAATGGCCGGAGAGGCTTGTTTCCTTTCACCCATGTGAAAATATTGGATTCCCAAAATCCAGATGAGAGTGAATGACCTGGGTCTTGTTCTGTCGGCACTCCCTCAATCTGCTGACTGCCTGACGTCGTCACCATCTGAATCGCGCTTGCCTGCTTGAGGCTCTGCCACAGCGTCTGTTGAGCAAACCATTCGCGTGGCTTTTGACTGTTTACAGCTCCAAAACTCAAACAGTTCTTAATCTCTGTCCCTGGTTACAGACGAGACCGTAATTTTTATTTTTTTTATTTTTGGGCTACCCTAAATGTCCTGTTATTTCCATACCATCGGCTGTCTGTCCCTGTGCCAAGGTGAGATATGAGTTCTGTGGCTCACTCTGTGATGCCTAGTCGTTCTTACCTTTTTTTATTATTTTTTAAGCAATTGAAACTTCTGAAAGCTAGCTTTGACTGTTTGCAAGACAGACACATTTGAAAGAATATATTTGAAAATGAAAGGGAATAGAAATTCAGAGGAGCAGACGATTAAACCTTCTGGTCAAATGTGCTTTTGCCAGCCCTTTATCGCTGGTTCAACACACAGTTTCTTTTTCCCCCTTCTCTGTAAAAGCCTGACCTTTGTAGGACAGATTGGTCCCCTGCCGCACAGAATAGCATGTTTGTGAACAGCCCTGATCGGAGTGAGGTTTCGATCTTGCAGTTACAGGTTCAAGTCAAATATTAATTCATCATTCATCTTTGTGCATCAGAAGCAGTCTAGTTGCAGAACTTTAGTCCCTGGCAAATAGCATATGTGAAACTAGTCTACAGTTGTAGCCTTTTTGTTTGTGCCATAATAACACAAGATCTGTAAATATCAGGTGTAGTGTAACTCGATGGTTGTGACTTGGAGGCTTTAACTTTAGAATGGTGAAGGGCTTAGCTGAGAGGCTGCTTGAGTCTAGTCATGGTAGCTTGGTGCCATGAGAGTAGGTCTGGAACATTAATATGAAATCCTACACCTAATATATGCCTTTCATGCGAGCAGAACATTCGCATAAGCAATCATGAGGTAGTTTATGCCCCCTTTGAAGATTGGATTTGGTGTTTGACGACCACTGCTTTTTGCCTTGCCTTATTCTCACTGTTTTCCCCACTGTCCAAAGACCTATCACCTGCTTTTTGTCATCGGCTGATATTGCACATCAGCAGTTCTCTGCTAAAAGATAGTCAACATACAGTATGTAATTTCCTCGTGTACATTTTTTATTTAGTATAGTAACAATAGCATTCAGTCCTGGGTTTTGTTCTTTTTCAGCAAGCTGATGAATCAAGCATTTACTGTGTGTTTAAAATGAACTGTTGTAAAATCTTGAACTAAAGGTGATTTTCTAAAAAGGGATAAAATGCCTGCTGATGGCCTCTGTGCATGACCTCCTGGCCAAGAGGTTTCTGTCCTCTTCGGTCTAATGCTGCTTTGTGTCATCTTGTTTTCCTCTCAACTTTTATCTTATTTTTAAGTTACGTCATTGAAACAAAACTTATGATAGTTTCTCTCTCCCAGCATCAATTTTAGGCTAATCTTAATCAAGCAATACACCAGTCCTTGCAAAAGTGCTCAAATAATTTAAGTTTCTCAAAGTGTTTCATTTTTTAATGACTAACAGTATTACTGTACTATTGTTTCACATTAGTAACTATACACATGGTCTCCTTAGTTAAAAATGGAAACTTGTGCCTTTTTTTTTTCTCCATGCGTTAATATTTCCCATGGTTAACACCCGTGCTGGTATGACCCATCATGTACAGAGTGAGTAAATAAAATTTACGTTTACTTCTCTTAATTGACTGTGGCCCCTTCTTATTTATGTTGATTATAAACGGAGACATTCATCATCAGTGAAAGCCAGTTTTCAGGCTGAGTTTTAGATCTAGAGCAGGGCTACAGCTATTCTATCTCAAATTTTATTAACACCACTTGTGATGGTGGCTGAGCCCTGGAGAAAAGAAGTAATTAGAGTGCCTTAATGAAGTTGCTAAGAAAAGAAACCTCTGCTCTGATGACCTAGAGGAACTTCTCAAGGAGAGAGTTTGCTTCATTTTCATATATGGCCAAAAAGCTCTTTATTTTAGAAAGGTATAATGACAGTTGTCTGGTTACATGTGACAACACGTGCCATACATTTTAACAATACAATTAATTATTTGGCATCAGCATGTATGCCCTTCTCCGATAGATCTAAGAAGCAAGAAAAGAAGCATGCTTGTCCTTATTTGATTAGTTAATTCTACAGCTATTTGTGAGTGCTCAGTGGAGAAACTTTGAGTGTCAGAGAGGCAGTGCTTATCTTCCCTACACTGCTGGTATGGCTATATTATGGCAGTGTGCCTCAGCTATTTTAGAAAACTTTGAGTAGCAACTGGTGACAGAAAGGGAATATACTGGGGAGGGGGGTGCACTGCCCTCTGGAGGACGCAGAACTCATTTAACCATTAACATTTTCAAGGGTCTTGCCAAAAAATATTGACAATGCAATAGACATGCAGTACAATGTCCTTCACACATTTTACAAGTGCTGACTATGAAAACAAGACATGTTAGAATTTGTAATCCCTAAATATTGTGATTCAGTTTTTGTTTGAGCTTTTTCTGTTCAACTAGTTAACATAACGAAATGAGCGAGGTGAGCATGGATGAGCTGCAGATGGTCTCATTGCTTGGATGATTTGTGAGAACAGGAGATAAGCATGACAGCATCTGCCTGTGGCTGCTGTCCTGCAGGCTGAGGTGCATTGCATCGGAGGAGATGAAAATAATACAGATTGCTGTTGTCACTCAACTTTTTATATTAAAATAAAAAAGGAAGTTAAATGTTCAGAGGCTTGCTGTTCTATAACTCTGAATAGCAACATTTCAAATTAATATGCAGCATAATGTTCTTGGGGGAGGTTGTATTTGATTGAATAGGCATTGCTTTGAAGATGCTGCATGTGCACAGAAACATGCAGAACCTCTGTGTGTTATTGCACAACAGGGAAGCAGACTGGGCTGTTTGCTATTCTCAGAATGGTTTCACACTGACAGTTCATTAACTTACCACAAAGTGAGCTACACACTGATGCACAAGTTCTTCTCGAAAGCTGTAAGGCGGTGTCACAAGAAGATTGTAAAGAATTGTTTTTCAGCGAACTTATAGAGGGCTCAGTTCTGCTTAGCGCATTGCACACATTCGAGGTTAACACCATGAGACACTGTTTTTATGATCATGCTATTATTATCAGTGTCATGACCATTATATTATATCTCGTGAATTACTCAGTCTTCAAACCACTGATGCCTTATAGTGTTTTCTGGTTAAAAATGGTACCTGAGGGGTATTTCATGATGCAGGGACTTATGTCAGATTGCCCTCTCAGACAGATGGCTATAGTCTTCTCTGTTAGCCAGATAACTTAAATTGAAAATTGTCCCGTAGTGTCTCAGCTCTTTTCACAAAGATTATACTTCAACATTGCAGCAAAGCATGTAGGCATGCCAAAGCACTTATATTGTTAGAACTGTAGAGATTATTAAACGACTGTTGAAATTTAAACACAGTAACATTTACGTTTACATATCCCTTCCTGTATGATTCATCTAGAAACCTGACTTCTTATGTCTCCAAATGGGAAACGTGAGGGTCTGACCTTTCAAAAGTAAGTAAAGTAAGTAAACAACAGGTTGTTTATCACCTCTTTTCACCCTCCTTGCACGAATTGGGGTAAATCCTCCCCATTTGGCTAATTGCACCACTCAGCCTCATGGAATGTCTTACATCCCCCGCCACTGTGTATACCTGGTTACGTGCTTGATAGTGTAGTGTAAATTGCATCTGCAGTAGTAAATCTGCTGTACCTGGCACCATTTGTTTATTTGCTACACTCGTTCTTGTCTCTTCAACAGTTCTCTAAAATCCCTCTAAAGGCCATGTCCTAATCATACAATGAGTAAAATCAACACATTTGCAGCCACATGTTTAAACATGATCAATTGTACAAGAGCACCAGGGTTGGAGGAAGTGGAATAGAAACAGGAGGGGATGGTGATTAATTTTTCAGCAAATCAGATTACTGAGGTTTTAAAATAACAGCACAGACTAAACATAGGCGTGACAAACACATCATAGATGAGGCTAAGGTACAATCAGCAGAACACATCCAGTCATGAATGGTAAGGTAGGTATAAAATACTGACTATTACAGTCATACGTAATAGTCTTTAACACCAAAAATTTTTTCTTAAACATTTTGATTTTCAATGTGAAAACAAGTTAACACAATCTATATAAGAAACACTATCGTATTTTTCTATAATTTCTGTTTTAGTGGGAAAAAAGCAGTAATTGTGCATCTGTTCTCTATAGAAAATTTGGTAAAACGTATAATTTGACAATGGGTGCATGAACTTCACTCTACTTTTATCCAGGTTTCTTTGTGTTTGCATCTTGGTGAAATCTACAAACAGTCAAATTATTGTGCGGAGTGCTTAATGCAGACATACTCATTACAGTTCTGTTCAGAATAACTATCACCCTACAAAAGTTCCACTTCCTCATTGCTGCATTTGGTTAATGTAATACACATACAGATTATGCTATATAAGCTATTATATTCTTTTTGTAATTTCTGGAAAACTGAAGTCATTCTTCTGCTTAGTTACCTTTTTGCTATTGCACCAATGCAAATGCATCATACTTAATGTCTAAGTGAAGTCTTCATTACCCTGCATCACTGAATGGCTCAATACAGGGCTTTCTGCAGCCCATTACTAGTGCATCCTGAGGCTCAATCTACTACTATGGTTTAGATCTTTTAATAATGAGCTGGCCATTGAATGGTTGTTGCATGAACTTGCACAACACAATGCACACTCTGAGAAGAGTAAGAGTATCTCGAGTCAATGGAGATACTCTGGTTATTATTATTATTGTTATTGTTAATAATGCATGCAAAATATGTTACACTTTACATTCCACAGATTTCTATAGTTGGCATCCTTCTTTTACTCCTACAGACAGTGGTCTAAAGTCCAGCATCCAAACCCACTTTTGTTTTTTATTACCATAGACACAAATTCTTAATTGGCGTTGGGGGGTTGATCTATAAACAAAATGATGCATATCTTTCACTAGATTTTTCTGGTTTGCATGAATGTGACAGTATTTGCATGTGGAACAGTTTATTGTAGATAGACTTGAAATCCTTTGGGGGTTGTTTGGTCATAGGGTTTTCAAGCTCTTTCAGAATCTTCATACCCCATTTGTGAGCTGCAGCAATTAAACATTTACACTGCCATATGCTGCTTCCGTCTGTTGTGGAAAAAAAGGCCATGGCTCTTGCTTGCTCACTGTGGGGTCTTGGGCAGTTCAGGGTTTTGAATCAGCTTCCAGAGAGCTCACTCAGCACTGAGTGTCTCAGTATATCCATCATAAGGATTTGGTTAAACAATAGCTTGCTGGAAAATCAAACGTATATAGTTTTCTACTTACTGATGTAGTTGATCGACTAGGACATGTTTGCTTTAAGCATTTTACTGTTTTAAGAACGAATGTGTAAATAAATTAAAAAATGTATAGAATGAATGTCTTGGCTGATTGACTACATTTCATTGAGTCATATTCAGAAAGGTAACACTGATTGTTCTTAAGCTTAGTTCTGCCTCTTATCAATGTATGATTCAAACATCACACAAAGAATGAGATGTTACAAATAAATAAAGTTCTTCATTCAAAAACAGAAGTTCAACTTGTAGATCCTTCATGCTAAAGTCACTATATCTTAGAGCTTCATGAGTGGGTTTGTTTGGCTGAATTGAACTCTGCTTAAATGATTACCAATATACTAGACCCATCCAACCCAGCCATAACTAACAAGCACCCACAAATGGGAGGGTCATAATTTTCAGCTTTTATTTAGGATCTAACACCAAGCTCCTAATTGCTACAACACTACTTTTCTACTGCCGTATATTTCCTTGGTGTAAACGCTCATGTAAGCCCCTATGACAGTCAGGTATACCTGAAAGTTATTTTAATGTTGAATTACACTCTTTCCAGTTATTCTGAAGGGTCGTTGTGCACCATGTTTAGTTAATAAAAATTCTAATCTGATAAACTGAAACAAGTATTTATTTTGTATGGCTTTATTTTACATTCACAAGATAAGCAAGTCTAAGGTATTTTAAAATCTCTCTTTTACACACATGTAGAGCCTCAAGAGCTTTAGTGAAGTTTACTACTGTCTATTCAGACTAGTCCTTCATATTGTTAATGCCCTTTCTGACAAGGAAAAAACAGAAAAAATTGAAAGGGAAAAGAAACATTTCTCTTCTCAAAACACTAGCTGAGCAGCACAGTAGCAGAAATAATTGTTTTTGTTTTGTATCTGGCCCATTCCACTTCGTTTAGTCTCACTTGCTGGTTGACAATTGTCTTTTTGTTTTTAGCAGACTCTAACCTTACTTCCACTCAGCAGGAATATGAGTATAGAGAGTACTGACTCCAATCGGCCACATTGCCATGGTGATATCCTGATTGATGCAGGTTGTGTTCTGACATCAAGTGGTGTGGATGGGGATAAGCAGGGCTTGAGTACTGCCCTGGTAGAGCACCACTCCAATGGCCTAGCATTTGCTCTGTGCTGTAATGGGCATATATTGGGTGATTGCTAATGCCTGCCCTGCTTTTAGAGCAACCAGGGATGTTGTAGGCCATGGAGAACTCTAGTGCTCTGCACTGCGAGGCACTAGAGGTAGGTAGGGGTCTGGAGATGTCTTGCTCAGGCACAATGGCCATGTCAGTGGATATGGGCTCAAAATTATTGTGGTCCACTTGACCATCTGTACAGGAGGATGGTGAAGGCATTCTCTCAGATTCATGGATTCTGTAGGGAGAACATAAATATGAAATGGAGATGAGACAATAAAAAACAAACATTTCCAACTCTAAATACAACATATTTTTAAAAATATTAATGTATTTTATGATCTGAGTGGGTGCCAATTCAATGCTTTAGGACCGCCAGACATGCAAAGTTTTTCAGACCTGTGTGCTTGGTAGCTGGTCTGCCCTGGAACTAGCTGCTCTGAGTTATTGTAGTCCATTGCTCCATCACTGTGCAGACTCTGGGTACTGTCCTGCTCCACTCCCCAGGGAGAAATGTGCTCATCCTGTACCATGGGTACTTCTTTGGTGAACAACAGGCCATCTGATTCTTCTCTGTGAGGGTCATATGGGAGCCTTGGCAAATCTGTGTGTGTAGAAACAAATCCCTCAGAACCATTCTAGTTTATATTTTCTCCTCACATGGAACACTTCTTTGATTTTCACAGAGACAAAGCAAGTACCTGAAAAACATCTGAACTCTGGCTCCTTGTCTGAAGTCTTTGGTTTCTTTGCTGAACTCTCTGGACATAGTTGACTCTTCTGAGCTCTGTTCCTTGAAAGGAATGAAAAATATAGATCATTTAATGCAACGCCATGCTTCCAACTTCGTGGAGTTTGTGTAAGACCCTTTTCTAATCCAGCATGACTATGCGCTGATGCAAAAAACATGCTCCATAAAACCATGGCTGGATGAGTTTGTGTGGGAGAACCTGACTGGCTTTCCATCTAACACCTTTGGGATGAACTGGAATGTAGATTGCGAGTCAGTCCTTCTAGTCCAACATCAGCGTCTGACCTCATAAATGCGCTACAGAATGAATGGACCACAAATTCCCACAAAAACTCTGGTGGAAAGCCTTCCAGAAATAATGGAAGCTGTTAGAGCTGCAAAGGGGATCCAACTCCATATTATAGTCCCTGTTGGTGTAATGGTCGCATGTCACAATACTTTTGTTCATATAGTGTACCTACTGAATGGCAAATAGGCCAGTTTACCTCACCTTTTACCATGGGTCCCTTCCTCTCTGAACCCCTTTGCAAAGGGGTTATGGTCTATCTTCAGCTTTGTAATCTATGGGAGATAAATTAAAATACATTTAATAACAGGTTTTCACAGCAAGGAACAAGGAAGGTGTAGCAGCTAAAGAACTGACCTTGTTGTTTTGGTAGACTGTGACTGCAATGAAGGCAGTTTCAGGGTATGTGAATGTCTGGAAGACACCCCATCGCACATTGTAAAGGCCATCAGCTTGCACTATGTGGAAGCGAGGCTGGTAGCGATGCATAGAATGCAGAATGATCTGGGGGTGAGATTAAGTCAGAAAAATATATATTGTGATGCAGACGCATCAGACAGTAGTATTCCTGAAAACGTGTGTCCTTACGTGGCCTTTCTGGTCCAGTGGGTTGTTGGTGAGCTTCAGCTTGAGAAAAGAAATGGATTGTTTCATCCAGTGACTGCCCAGAGCAGGGGAGTCTGGGTGGATGTATGTCCTACAGGGGGGCTGGGGCTCTGCTTTCCCTGCTACCTCCCACTGTTCATTATTCCACTGTAGGTGAAGAAAAACGGATATTAGCATTTGTTTGTTCGTTTTTCCACATTCCATTCATTTGGCAGATACTTTAATCCAAATGACTTACAATATGAGGAAACATTCCATTTTCAGGACAGTGTAAGAACCAGAGGAGAGTACCAACTGCTAAACAAGTTTTTAAACAAGTTTACAAAATACAGGGCACAGTATTAGGCACTTAAAATCCACTTACAGAGCAAATATTATGATACAAGTATCTATTTTTTTTTTACTCTAATTTACCAGTGCATGTCTGAAGAAAAGGGTAAACTTAACAGACACATGGACCAAATACAACAGTCTGTGAAGGGGAGGGTCAGCTCATGTAAAGTAAGCTGATTGCCCTATATAGACTTTGATTGCTGTACTTGAAGACATTGAGGGGGAGTGGAGGGGAACTGGACTTGACTGGACCCCTAACTGAGAGAAGAAAAACAGGAAGAGATAATAGCCTTTGATATTTATTGTCTGCACTGATTGGTACTCCACAGGAGGACTGCAGTCTGTACTTGGGAATAGGTCTGGGGGCTCTCATTCCTGTTTGATTACAGTTGATGTTACTTCATTTAAAAAAAATAAGCACATCCATTTCTTACTTTCAAAGCCTTTGCTTACCTTGTACCTAGAATTGTCCACAGGCACCAAATCCACCATGATGACGTACTTAGCGCAGGGTACTAGTCCAGACACACTGATGTTGCAGGATGGGAACATCCTCCTGTAATATGTGGAAAAATATTAAAACATTATGCTAACGTTCAAGAAGCTGCCTCCAGAAGAAACATGCTTCTCAGCTGACACTATTAAGGGAAAGTTCTCTGAGCCGAACTATGGCTAATCCTATTTAAAAATAATTTCCAAAGGTGATTCATGTAACTTAGTCCAAGAATTGGCTTAATCTTTATCTGGGAAACAAACGTATATGTACTGTGTTTAATTGCTTCATAGTAGCTTGATTGGTCTCTCTAGATACTGACAAAACTCATTACCTGCCAGATTTGGTGATGACCATTTCAGTTCCAATTTCATGAAAGGATTTCCAGAGTTCTGAATACTCCAGGTTCATCCTAATGTTTCCTTGCTGATAGGGGTCAATTGCACAAGCCATGGGGTTTGATGGAGGTACTGTAGATGAATGCTTGAAGGATTGTTGAAAAAGAGAAGTTAATACAGATTAGTAACTTGGCC
The DNA here is from genome assembly GCA_037974605.1 of Nannopetersius ansorgii. Lineage (NCBI taxonomy): Eukaryota > Metazoa > Chordata > Actinopteri > Characiformes > Alestidae > Nannopetersius > Nannopetersius ansorgii. The sequence goes on along the minus strand of JBBPDE010000021.1, from coordinate 7,823,105 downwards.
AATGCAAAAATGCTACTGTCATTCACCCATTATTGTCCTTAGCATGTATTTTGTGAAAATATGAAGAGAATGCTCCAGAAATGTACTCACCAGTAATGCAGCAGATACTTCAGGTAGTGCTGATTCTACCCTTTAGTGAGAGTTGCTGTTAAAACAAATCTGTGGATCAGCAAGCCAAAGTCTTGAAAAGTGTGGATGATTTCAGGAGATGCAGAAGTTTGGTCAGCATCCCAAGCAATGACTAAGGCCATGGGCTTGGCCTAACCTTGAGTTTAAAACATTACTGAGTGGGTGTGGCCGTGGCTAACATGGGCAGGGACTACTTGGCAAAAGTGAGACAGAGTGAGGGCCTACTAGCAGACTTTGAAGTGCTCTATTAGCAATGGGGGTTAGTGTCTGAAGTTACTTAGGTGTAGAGTAGAAGGTGGCTGGGGGAACAAAAGGAGCCTGAAAATATATCCAAAAGAAAAGCTTATAGGACTAACTTATATTTTTGACATAGAGTGTGGGTGGGGTTTAGCTGGGATGTGGCCACACCTGTCTGAACAAGTTGAAATCATTTGCAAGGCTCTACAGTCCCATATATCTGTCATAAGAACGTACACATAGTCAGAGCAATATCAATGTTGTAACGTATGTCATGTTTAAGGTAAAAGTTGATTGTTGTTTATTTTTGAAAACTGAACACATTTTGCCCTCTAGTGTTTATTAAAGGCCACTACACACACACACACACACACACACACACACATATATATATATATATATATACTATATATAATTTATTTATTTATTTTGCTACGATCTTCTCTCTTTGGTCATATCTCCTATTACAGGTTTGCTTGAAAGCAGTGCAGTGTCTGTAGTTCAGCTCTCCAATCCCTGCAGATTGGCCTGGTTGTGTATTGGTTACTGTCTGCCCTTGACAATGGGGAGATGGCCCTCCTAATCCTATCAAGCATGCAGCTATGGTTGGAGCTAACGCTTTAGGGGTCTGGCTGTTAGCAGCCATTTAGTGCCCAGGGACAGGGGGAGGAGGGGAGCTATCCAGAGCTAGCCAAACTCCCCCTGGATCCTCTGATGTCCTATAACGACAGTCTAGGCCTGGAGTGCCCTGTCTGCAGCTCATACTTATGCAAAGTGGTCAGATGGTGGAGCTATGGAAGAACATTCATTAAAAAAAAGAACATTTAGTAAAACTTTGCATTTTTGAGGAGAACATGCATTTATCTTAAATGTTCTTCCAATGACTTGGTCAAAAATTCAGTTTATGTGATTTTCCAGCTATCATGTCCATTTTTTTTAGTTTTGCAATGGAGCTGCACAATGAATGCTTTTTTGAAACATTTGCCTTAAATCATGCTGTGTAGCTGCTGTGTAATTTAAAATATATGTTGTTCATATGAACTCAGATAAACTTTTAACTGTTTTTCCTTACTTGTGTATTAACCTCTTTGACAGAGTTTGCTATCTTGCTATCTTAGCTAGCAGTAACTAGGTTAAAAGCAGATACTGAATTACGTATAGCTTAAGAAGAACAGATGTGAACTACAAAGCACTGATGTACGTTGCTCTGGATAAGAATGTCTGCTTAATGCTGCAAATGTAAATGTAAATTTGTTACTTTTTAAACTGTAATCTATAAAAAAAAGCAATAAAATAACTCAAAATTCAAACTTAAACATGGTTGGACCTCATGTTTATGCTAAACATACTCATGTTCATGGTTAACATAATAATGTATTGTCGGAATCTATATAAGTAGGCCTAAATAAGATTACTTAACAACTTGACATGTCAAATTTGCCACTTTTAGGCATGCAATTTCCACAAATCCAATGGCTATGACTTCCATTACTTGTTAGCTACATTAGCCTTGTAGTTGAAAACTAAAACAAACTTTGGATGTTAAAATGTCTTGAATCACTGACCACAATTGGCGATGTAAAATGGTATATATATGACTATATTTGAGTGACTGTGTGGATATGATTTTATCTAAACTGTTTAACAAAAAATGCATTTGGTTTAAGTTCACTTTTGGTTTAAGTACACACTGTATTCTCTGTTTCCAGTTGGCTTTTGGATATCCATTTGTGTGTGCATGGGTGTGTACACAAGATCCTAGGCCTTAAATCTTGTCTAAGCATGTTTTACCTCTGACACCTGGGGAGTGTTTTGCAGGATTCAACTGGTTAGCTCTAGCTTGGAGCACAAAAATCTAATATTCTTGGCTGAGCTACATTACTCACATTATCTTGACATGTTTGAATCCTGAGAATGACCATAAACCTCTTGAGCTCATTGAGGTGTGAAGGAGAATAATATTTCACTGTAGCAGAACAATGCACTATACCAGATTTTTTTTTTTGTAATATAGTATGACTATATGTGTATTATGCTGTACATCACACTATATCAGTCAGACCTTGTAGATAACCAGTAATTCATTTATACATTTTTATAGATGTAGTATTTCTTGTGAACATGTATTAATAGGGTTCCTGTTTTTGTGTTCTAGTACGTTACAATGTACATTAACAGAGACTGTGTGTGTGTGTGTGTGTGTGTGTGTGTGTGTGTGTGTAAAACCAGATGAAATTCATCTGATTCACACACCCACTTAAAACAATCTACCATGCCTATAAATTCCTCACAGTCTACCAGCATGCACAAATAAATTCTGTTGAACAATAGTCATTTTTGTTTAAAATAAGACAACTGCACATGCATAAACATTTGTCTCAGATGGTTCTATTTAATAATCTAAAGAGCTCAAAAGGCTCTTGTGTAATATTTGAACTTCTAAGCAGCATGTTGAGACATCTCAGTGTAGCTGAAGGTAACCTCAGCCAAAGCTATGGAATTTGCTCTGTGCCTGAGGGAAATAATACCTACACCATCAACATGCCTTATCATATGTTAAGCCATCTTCTAGCATGTTTCCACCACTGGCCATACAGTCAGAATGAGACAAGTGGTCCAACTAAGTGCTAAAGCTCAAACTAAATGGTAAAGCTGCTGTTTAAGGCACAGTAAAGTGATAAGGTAGAGAACTGGGACATAACTGAGTGGTATTGCTTTTTAATATGCCGAGTTAATAAAGTAATTACCAAATGTCTGGATTGCCACATCCCTCAGGAGCTTTAAAAACTCATATTTACTTCTCAGCGCAGATATGTAGTAGTGTAACTTTAATTTGAACACTAGATGGCAGTGTTGGGCTAATTTCAAAACTGTGCAAAAGTCTGAGGCATCCATTGAAATGCCATTGGCAGGAAGTATTCATACAAGATGTTTCATCAAAGGAAGCAATGTGGTGGGTTTAAGAATACAATTAGCAGATACGGGCAAAATGCTGTAGGTGCTTATTTGATATTTAATTATTATTTTGATCTCTTTAGTCCAGTTTCCCAGACCAGGATTAAGCCTATACATCCAGTAAGTTCATAATTCATGTCTAAGAAACTTTGTCCTGACCTTGTCTTTTATTATATTTTAGTGTGGTCTCTGCTCTAAAACACCTGATCTGACTTATCAGATGATCAACAGGTCTGCTTGGCATATACTAAGGACATCCACTGTGAAAGAGCAGCTATCAGTTATGTTCAGTTACCTGTCAACACACACATCCAAAAATTAAAAAACACTTACTCATTCTGAGTCTGGAGTTTAAAGCGGCTGTGACTATGAGATGCACACAGAGGAAACTAATTTCATTTTAATGCATTTATAGTTCTAAAAGTGCACCTTAATTTGTTAGTGCAGGTCTCATAAACAAAGTATGCTCCTGTGCAGAGGGAGCTATAAATAAGCCTTCCTACATAATGAATAAGGCCCTAAAATGATCCTGTGGTTCTGAGAAAACCCAGTAAGAGTGGTTCTATCTTTGTCCATTTCCACACACACACACACACACACACACACACACACACACACACACACACACACACACACACACACACACACAC
>JBBPDE010000021.1:7803722-7814784 GCA_037974605.1 Nannopetersius ansorgii | reverse complement strand
GGTGCTGGAGGTAGGATTCGAACCTGCGACCTCTTGGTCCAGAGGCAAGTATCCTACCCACTGAGCTACCTCCACCCCCACACTGAGCTACCTCCACCAAACACAACAATTCATGTGTGACTTGCCTCTGCATGTAGCCATGGTGCTCGGCTTATCTGTGCTTGTAAACTTAGTAGAAAAAACTGGCTCTTTAACTAATCTGATGTTGGGATACAGCGAAACTGTACTGTATACGTTCACGGGAACAAAACGCACATTTTACATCGTGATCGATGTATTTTCACACCAATTTCTTTGTCTTAAATAATAGGGAGGTGATTTTATTGTGTTTTGAGCGAGTATTGGCCAGCTAGGCAGACCAAGTTTTTGCCACTGAATTGGTCAGTTATGTCTGAATTCAGCACATAAAACCAGTGGTGTAAAGTATTTGAGTAAATGGACTTCGTTACTGTACTTAAGTATTTTTTTGGCTACTTTGTGTCTGTACTGAGTACCAGAAATATAAGCAACTTTTACTCTCTACTCAACTACATTTTTGATTGAGTATATGTACTCCTTACTCAACTACATCTGTGCTATCATCATGTGCTATTTTGAAATATTGAGGTGTTCAATTTCATTTCTATATTAGGAAATAAAACCTCATAAATAAACAATTTCTTGTTTTTCATACATACATACATACATACATACATTTCTTGGTGTTCTTTGAGCCTACATTCAGTACGAGAAAAATACATAAGTTCTTTTAAAATCTGATACTTTAAGACTTTTACTCAAGTTGGTGACTTGTAACTAGTCATTTTTACAGTAAGGTATCTGTAATTTTCTCTTTATGTGAGAGTGATTTTGTGCAAAGAACTTCATGAACATGTGTTGTATAGCCCATATACATAAACCTTTGAAAAAGTTTTGCATATTATGTTCCCTTTAATAGTTAGGGCTCAGTCTACCCGATCCTATTAATACCTCAAATATCACAATCTTTTACTGCATATATTTGCTTTGGTAAATAAGTAGGAAAAGGTTTCCATTTCATAATTTGTCTCTACTGTCTTCCATTTTAGCTTCTTTAAAGATATCGGGATCAGTCTCTTTTAGGAGATGTGGGCAGTTAGATGTTAAATAACAGATTCTGGCTTTGTTTAACTAATTCAGTGTATTGGGACATTAGATGGTTTTCAGGTACTCTTTGCACCTCTGCATAAAACACAAGCATATCTACAATCCAGTATCTCATCCTGTATTGCTGTTTGAAGTTTATAGATTCTTTTTCTCTGGTACATGAAATTTCAGAGTCATAGGTTTGAAATGATCTTTTAAATTTGGGAGCTGCAAAGACCCCAGATGGCTGCTGAAAGGGGTGACAAGCAACAGGCCAATGCGTGGGGTCTCCACACATGAGGGTTGGTTCTATGCAAATTGGCCTCGTGGGATGCCACACTAGGCCATCCGTCCAAACTGGGCATTTTGAAAGGGACCAAAACTAAGAAGAATAAAGCTGGCGATATCTTTCTTATGTGAGAGTGATTTTGTGCAAATAACTTCATGAACATATTTTGTATAGCCAAAGAAATATGATAACTTAAGCGAGTTTTGCACAAAAGTCCCCTTCAAAAGATTTTGAAAATACAGCTGCAGCAGCTATAATCATGTGTGAACTAAGCTTCATTAAACAGTTCATGAAAATGCGGATAACATACCATGTGATCAAATCACTCAACACCATTTAAACGTTTCAGATTACAGAACATACACAAAGACACAAACAAAGGATGGAGTCTTGGATTAAGATATCTCATTTAGTAAGCACTAATCTTAAGTAGCTAGTTAGCTATCAAAAAATGGAAACAGTATTTGACTGGTTGCTTTGTTCTAGTTTGCTAAGATCCAAGAGTTTATATTTTTTACTTGCTCCTTCCCTGGCAATAAAATCATAAAAATTGAATGTATTGTATTGAGAAGATGATGATATGTATTCCATGTGAATTTGATTATTCTTGCATTGCTTTATGTCTCTGTGAAGTTGCATTGAAATAATGGTCCTCTTGCAACCTGCAACTAGTTGCATGAAGGTTTCACCTGACTAACATTGCTCATAGACTTCATTCTTGGCTCCCTGCATGTATTTATAATCTTTCCTAAGGCAGTGTTTAAGTGGCCCTGACCTTTCTTTGACCTTTTTGCCCTTTTATCACTTAAGAGTGGTTTGGTAAGGGCAGCTGATAGAGAATGCAAGACCTTTCTACAGAAAGGTCGTGGATGTAACAGGAATCTAGCTCATGGCCTTTTCCTCAGTGAGAGAGTGGGGCCTATTATTAGACACACTGTCATCTGGGAATGCTAAAAGCTTATGGACTTACAGTAGCCTATGTTTCTGAGAGTGCTGTGTGACAGTATGCAGACTATAAGGCCAATACAGTTGTCTGTTAAGCTTCATTTTATGCTTTCATATAAAGGTGAAAAACGTTTAGTGTGTTATTCTGTAAGCATATAGTGCCATCATATATTGGGTTCATATTTGTATACAAATGCAAAACTCACTTTCCAAATGCTTCACAATACCACGCAGACTGTTGCCATGGGCAGCAATAAGGACGTTCTTGCCAGCTTTGATTTCGGGGACAATGACCTCATTCCAGAAGGGCAAGGCACGGGCGATGGTATCCTTCAGACTCTCACAGCTGGGCAACTCACCCTCCTTCAGACCTTTATAGCGCCTTGACTAGTAAAAGAGCATGGCGCACAATATGCATTTAGCACTGACCACACCTGACACATCTTGATAATGTCAGTGAATAAATTCTACTTTAATTTTCATGTGCAAAACATATTTAATATAACAAGACTTCAATCAAGATCAAGGTAAGTGAACATTGACATAACTCAAAAGTATTTAAAGGAATAATTCAGTAAAAAAAGACTAGCAGCTAATTACTATTAGGCAAAAGAAATTTATTTGATGTTAGCCAAGTAATTTCTTTAAGGACTTCACCTTTTAGAGCCACAACTCATCCCTGAGCATATTTTCACCAACCTCGCTGATGATCTTGTAGTAGGGATGGTCTTTGTCCATGGGGGGTGGTGGGATGTCAAAGGAACGTCTCCAGATTTTCACCTGCTCCTCTCCATGCTTGGCTGCGGTCTCTGCTTTGTTCAGACCAGTCAGGCCACCATAATGACGCTCATTGAGACGCCAACTGCGAACCACTGGCAGCCACATTTGGTCTGTACCCTCCATGATGGTCCACAGGGTCTTGATGGCACGTTTCAACACAGATGTGTAACACACGTCAAACTTAAAGCCTGCATCTTTGACAGCTTGAGCACCACGCCTGGCCTCCTCCACACCTTTCTCACTGAGGTCAGCATCAAACCAGCCACAGAAACGGTTCTCCTGGTTCCAGGAGCTTTCTCCATGGCGCACAATAACTAGACGATAAACAGCAGTCATGCTGAGAGTGTGCTTTTGTTTCGTGACTAAGGTCCCTTGACTAAACTTGTGAGACACAGCCCTCCTTGCTGGTGTGCACTCCCACTGACGCAGACAGCCAACAGAATGCTCAAGTTCTTTTTATAGCATGTTGAAATGTGGATTATGGAGGCCGCCTGCTCTGAACCAATCAAAACAGCTCAAATCTAGATGGATGCTTAGGCCCAGCCAATTATTAAAGGCCTTTTTGAGGGTGGACCGGATATCTGCTAACTGTAAGGGCAGAGGTTATGCATAGATTCAAAATAGCAACATGACTTTTAAACTGGAGTCATGGAATCAACATGCAAATATCACACTCTGGTGTAAAGGCACTCAAAAGGTTTTGTAGGAGGTAATAGGTTCACACCAGATGACAAAAATAACAATTAGCCTATATTTTTTATTTAAAATCCACACTATGTCAGTTTACCCATGTTATCCCAGAAGAAGTGAGGACAACGCTTGAGCTTCAGGAAAATCAATAGATCTCTCTCCTCATGTGCTGGTCACTATGAATGGCATGAGTCATCAAATATAGAGGTCAGCAGAATTCTACTGAGGGTAAGAGACTGAGGAACCCTCTCAGTGGAGTACTGTAGTCAGCAAAGCCACAGTTTCCGGTCCAGTTTCTCTGACTCTGAGGGGCTGTCAAACAATCCTCAAAAGAAAATAAACACTTATATGATGCAATGAGTTGTTAAAAAGTTAATAATAAACACATGCAATGTGAAATAGTAAACTACTCTCCCTTTGTTAACTGCAGCTAAATGCCTTCAACTGAGTCACTGAGTTCATGTAAAACTGCAGTTTTGTGGTTTTCTGGTATTCATTCCTATGGGAGATGGTCTAAAGAAGAATGTTTTTAAATGAAACAATTTTCAGAATTATTCGACTTTTGAATGTCACGTAAATTGAAAGAGAAAAAGATCTGCCTATGTGTGGTATTTCTGATGAACCTACTGAATATAATGACAACATGATAAACATTATGAAAAGATAAACCCTGCACATGTACACATTTCTACAAGCTCTACTCTACTCTACCATACATATGGAAAATAGTAAATATTAGCTTGCTTGATTCAAAAAGCAATTTTTTTCACATGGTAATCATCATCAGAATTAACTACAAACTTACGTTTGCCATTTAATCATTTGGATAGAAATATATCTAATGTTCATATGGATGTCTCTCTCACTCTTTCCCCTAATTCTGTTGCTACTTTCTAATGGGTGCACTATTCATAACAGACTACAGGAGCAGTGTTGTGACATGATGAGAATGAGACAATACACTGCTTCAGAAGCCACGTTTGCATTGCTCACATCATGGGTACGCTTTAGGCGGTGGACATAAAAAAAAAACATACAGTAGTAGAACAGCTTTATATTTACCAGATGACCATTGAGAAGATTAGACACAATGTTAAAAACAATAACTAATTGTTACAGTCTGATGTGACTAGGGCCCTCAGCAAAACAAGCAATTCCCCTTCTAATGAATTGTCTTATATACTTTCTGTCCTGGGCCATCTTTTCTGTTTTTTTGCACCTCTATCCTTTGCTCTCTCTCTACATATTCTGCTCTCCCCCTCCCTGTTCCTCTCTTGTTTCTTTCTCTATCTCCTCCCCCTCCCTCCCTTTCTCTCTCTAATGTCCCATCTTTCTCTCTCTCTCTCTCTCTCTCTCTCTCTCTCTCTCTCTCTCTCTCTCTTTCTATGTCTCTCACCCCCACCCCCCCGCTATCGATCCTGCATAGTCAGAGTTTAGAAAAGCACTTGCGTCAGACCTTCCTTTCCTGGCTATATAAGCTGGAAAGACTGCAGTAGCAGCAGCAGCTTTGTTTTTTGTAGGCTGACTGCAGGAAGAAGAGTGGGAGAGAGCATCCCATCCTCGGAGCCATGAGTAGCGCTGGTTACGACCCTTACTTCTCCTCCTCCTGCTACAAGCGCTGGTATGTGGAGAGCAGCCCACGGGCTCCGGCTAGGAGCCGATCCCGTTCCATCTACTCCAGCCACACTTCTCCACTCTCCTCTGCCCGGCTGCACTATGCCTCTCCTGGCCGCGCCACATCCTCTTCAATGCTGCTCAGCAGCCCAGCCCACTCAGTGGACCTGGACCTGTGCCAGGCAGCCCAAGTCAGCTCTGAGTTTAGGGCAGTGCGTACTCAGGAGAAGGCCCAGTTACAGGAGCTCAATGACCGTTTTGCAGGCTTCATTGAGCGGGTCCATGAGCTAGAGCAGCAGAATCGTGCCTTAGAGGCTGAACTACTGCTACTGCGTCAAAGGCATGGAGAACCATCCCGTCTCAGAGCCCTGTATGAGCAGGAGGCCCGAACCCTAAGAGCAGCAGTGGATGAGGCACGCCTGGAGAAGCAGGCCGCACTGAGCCAGAGGGACCACATGGAGGAAACCCTTAGGGCCCTGCAGAGTCACTATGAGAAAGAGATCCTGGCCCGTGAAGATGCAGAGAGCAAACTTCTGGAGGCACGGAAAGATGCGGATGAGGCTGCCCTGTCCCAGGTAGAACTGGAGAAGAGGGTCAACACTCTGTTAGATGAGCTGGCCTTCCTCAAGAAAATCCATGAGAGTGAGATTTCAGAGCTACAGTCACAGATCCAATATGGGGCACAGATCGCTGTAGAAACCGAGACAACAAAGCCTGACTTGTCCAGTGCCCTGAGGGACATTCGTTCTCAGTATGAGCGTCTAGCAGCCCGAAACATGCAGGCTGCTGAAGAGTGGTTTAGGGGAAAAGTGGGGCATCTGACTGAGACTGTGGCCCACCACAGTGAAGCAGTGAGGAACTCCAAGGATGAAGCAGGCGAGTACCGGCGCCAGCTGCAGGCCTGTGTCCTGGAGATTGATGCGTGTAAAAGCCTCAATGATTCTTTGGAGAAACAGCTTAGAGAAGTGGAGGACAAGCAGAGTGCAGAGATTGCTGCCATGCAGGTCAGTCATGTTCAATCCAGTTTTGTAGTTACTCTACTCTACATACAACCAGATGTGTCTGAGCAGTGAAACAGCTAAACTATATTGCACCCCAGGACTGTAACTGCTGCATTACTGTATCCTGGAAAATGTAATTGTTCTCAGATTTGAGGTTCTTATTCTTTTCTTATGGACTGTTATTTTGCAATGTTAATCAACCTTTCTATGATATTCTATAGGACACAATAAATGAGCTAGAAAATGAACTAAGAGCCACTAAAGGAGAGATGGCCAGATATCTTAAAGAGTACCAGGATCTCCTCAATGTCAAGATGGCCCTTGATATTGAAATTGCTGCATACAGGTAGGAAATACTAGAAGGACAAAAATGTACCTTATTTGCATGCCAAACCACACACTTCTATATTCTCTTGACATACTACAATAGAAAATATTTTTCTAATGGCAGTGCACTATTTCTCACACACTATTTAGTGTGGTAGTATTCAGTTTTATACATAGTCAGCTATTTACAAACAGTTTTTCTACTGAGAAGTTATTATTATAAGTGATATCTACTTATTAAACTCATTAAATGCCACATTAAACAACCCACACTGCTCCTTTTTAACAGGAAACTCCTAGAGGGTGAGGAGTCCCGCTTCAATGTGGGTGTGGCAGGTTTTGCCAGCGCTTACTCCTTTGGCCCCACCCACACAAGGCCCATGTTCACTCTGCAGTCCACTGTTAGTGCTGGAGCCCCCTATCTTCTCAGCTCTCGCTTGCTAACCTCCACACTGTCAGCTGAGCCAACACAAGAGGAAAAGGAGGAGGAAGTAGAGGAAGAGGAGGAAAAGGAAGAAGAGGAGGAGAAGGAAAAAGATGAAAAGGAGGAGGAGGAAAAGGACGAAGAGGAAAAAGAAGAGGAGGAAAAGGGGGACGAGGAGGAAAAGGAAGAAGAGGAGGAAGAGGAAATGAAAGCAGAAGAGAAAGAAGAAGGTAAGCTCTTAGATGCAGATTGTCTTAGATACACTTTGCTATAGTACATATGATCAGCTTCAGGAACATTTTTGGCAGCATAGCTGTTAATCAGTAACTTCTGTGTTACAGAGGATGAAGAAGAGGCTGCAACAGAGGAGGAAACAAAAGAGGAGGAAGAGAAAGAAGTGGCTAAAGAGGGTGAGGAAGAGGCAGGAGTAGAGAAAGAAGAAGGAGCTGAGGACGAGGAGGGTGATAAAGAAGGAGAGGGAGAAGAAGGAGAAGGCGAGGAAGGAGATAAAGATGAAGAGAAAGGGGATGATAAGGGAGAAACAGAAACAAATTCAGGGAAAGGTAAGGGTGATACTGAGGCAGCTGGAAAACCAGAGAAGGAAGACACTGAACCAGACAAAGAGAAGGAGAAGGCTGCACCAGAGGCAGAGAAGAAGGAAAAAGCAGAACCTGAGCCAGACAAAGAGAAAACTGAGACAGAACCAGAGCCAGCTAAAGAAAAAACCAAGGTAGAGCCAGAGAAAGCCAAACCCAAAGAGAAGCCTGAGAGTGAAAAAACAAAGTCAAAAGATGAAGGTGATAAACCTAAAGCTGAGGCAAAGGAAACTGCCAAACAAGAACCAGAAAAGAAGAAAGAAGAAGAAAAGCCCAAAGCGAAGAAGTAAAGACTATAATTTAAGACTGGATAGAAACTTTAACTTGCACTTATTTACCCTCTGTACTCTAACGAAGGTGTTAAGTTCCAAATGCAATAATGCAATAATGATGTCTGAGAATACAATCCGTAATAATTGCTCTGTAAACAGAACGTACTTTATGCATTATATGAATGGGTTAAAGAGCATTTGAATGTAATCAGCTGTTATTTCTCCTCCTAAATGTGAAGCTGCTGCAACTACAATAATAAATAGATCTCTGAAGCATCAAAGAGACATGTTGATTTTTTATTTCACCTTTTGTGTTTGTAACCTGTAAGTGAGTCCAGTACAGGTTCTCTTACTTACTGAGTAAAATATAGCATAACATAATTGAGGTATATGATACATGGAAACATCTAAGATCTATGGAAACATTTTAATCTGCAAATGAACTTATAGTCTAAATGATTCGCAAATACTTGTGAAACATTACACAAATTATATACTTCAAGAAAAGGAAATCATAATGTAACTTAACAATGTTACTGTACTAAATATCTCAGGGAACATCAGGAAACAATCCATGTTACTTCATTTAGTGTCAGAATGACTCATCATGCACAAAGATGCAGTCTTACAGATTTGATAGAAAATAAATACATTCACAAATGTTCAGTAATCAGTCTGTCAGTAATCTGCCTATTTTACATTACCATCATGTTCTATATTTGTATGTTTCTGTGGGGAAATAACTATACAAACAGACATGCTTCAATGTGCAGTGTGACTAGACAGATCAGCGACTAGAGTGTATGCACCGTATGCACTGACATATTAGGCCCCCTTACTTCAAAAACAAACTGTTAAGGAACTGTAGACTTTTATACGTATGGCATCTAAGGAGCAGTAAGGAATTCTATGATTGCTGATACTCACTGCTAGGGAGAACTGGGTCACTAGATGACCTGGGGGGTATTAGGCTCCGTTCTTATCAAGACTGACCACAGGGGCTAGACTCTGGCGAGCCTCAGGTACTAGGGAGCTGCTCTGTGGTGATGCCAGGGCCAGGCTATCTTTGCATATATTCTGCCCTGTTTCTCCTTCTTAAAAATAAGGTGGATAGCTCTCCTCTTATTTTCATTACTGTTTTAACTGACGCTGCACAAAAATAAGATAGTTGCATTGAAGCATTCAATTACACCCATTTTAATCCCATCTCAATCTTAATTATAAGTGCATACTTACAGACATACACCTTAAATTCAACTACCAGTTATTTCAAATGACTTGTTTGATCAAGGGTAGCCATATTCTGATGTAAGCAGTAATAATTACTTATTTTTACAATAGCAATTAGAATACCTGTGAATTGTAATATTTTTAATAATGTTAGTAGACTAATAATAACAATCGTTCATTTGAAGTTCAAGTATGACAACCAAATAAATGAATTTAAAACTGCTAAATGTTAACTTGCCTGTCACTGATTTGGTTGCTCCACCTTATCTGTAACTTACCACTGCACACGCGTGGCACGAGTTACAACCACAGACTTAATTTATTAACCCTTATCACACATGAACACCTCACAGCACAATGTGACATTCCTTCGCTTCACCAAGTGTAGTGTTGCACAAGCAGTGTGTGGGGACAGTACATTGTACCTCAGCGGTGACAGCAGCAGTTGGGATTCAAACCCAACCTTCTGATTGCAGGGCCAACACCCTAAACACTAGGTCATCCAGCCAATTGCCAATTAGTGTGATCAACTTAACTTTACGGCAACTTCATAATTGTGTTTTCAGCAAATGTCTGCCAAAGCTGTCATACTGACAGTCACTCACGTGTCCCATCAGCTATGTTAATATTAACCCGTTTAATCCCAAATTTTTCCCTGCAAAATAAGTGCATGCATTTTACTCCTTAGACTTCCCTAACACGCAATATGTTTGAATTTTTCTATTTTTTGGTGGTTATGATAGTGAAAATTTAGGTTTTATACTCAAACAATTGTTGCAGACGGGAAACTACATAGTCTAAATATCATCTATTTTGACCTATTTGACCTATTTAGTCCCACTCTGTGGTACATGTGTAGGGAATGGGTAGGGAACCCCTAGACCCTCTGCGACCACTGATACGGTGCAGGGACCCCTGGTGGAGGGCTATCCATGCACTGAAAAGATCCAAGACCCCAAGGCCCGTCCCCCAGGAGGACAGATCCCACCGCAGCGACCCAGCTGGTCACCCCTCGACGGGAGGCCGCCCTTCCCACCAAGATCTCATGTAACTCCCCCGGCCTGACTTCTAATAGTTTTAAGTTGTGTAGAAAAAAAAAGATAAAAAAAGATAAACAAATGATAAATAGAATAAACTTTGAGAGGTAGTATAACTAGAACTATGACTATGTATTATGCTAGCGGTCACAATTGTTGCCGTGCTTACATTTACTCTTATTACAGTGAAGAGATGCATGCAGGAATATAATTCTCATTAAATATTAGTAGTAGACCCTTTAGAAAATACGTGTTCAAAATATTTTACTAATATCTGTTAATTAAGGTATATTATGAACTTCGTCTTGTACAAGTTTGAGGCAGACATCTCTTTCCAGTGGTGCAGGCTGGATGTAAAGGGGCGTGGTCATGTCTCCATTCACACAAGTCACATGACAATTTATGGGCGACAACCTCTTTTTAATTTTTTAAACTTGTATTAGCTGCCCAAAGCCAAAACAACACTTTTAGAGCTTCCAAAATAAAAGAAAAAAAAACACTATTGTGACCATTGGGATTAAATTGGTTAACTGTGTTCCAGCTGCATACCAAGACCTCAGTGATATATAAAATTAGGGCACAACCACTAGCTTGCCTTCACTAATGTAGTATGTCAAGTATTAAAGTGAGCGAGTGATTTGGACCGCAGCTACTTTCTCTATTTCTTATTTGATTTAAATCAAGAACCACCCGGAAACCAAAGGTTGTGAAATTACAAACCGGATTCCAAAAAAGTTGGGACACTATACAAAT
>JBBPDE010000021.1:7750638-7758138 GCA_037974605.1 Nannopetersius ansorgii | reverse complement strand
TGGGTCAGCAATGCTATCAAATCACACACTTGTTGGAGGTGAGGTTAATTAGTCGAAAAATAACTACCTTGCCTTGCTGAGCCCTCAGAAGAAGGCTTGTCCCACGTAGTTTATCACCTGTTTTTGCGTGTCTTTTGTACAAACACATTGCACAAATAGCTATATTAATTAGTCTGCAGGAGGGACAAACCTTAATGCAGTACACACAGAGGTGCCAGAATGATTCTTTGAAGTTTTGCCATAGAAGAACATAAAAAAACCTTGTTTCTGTACTCTACCAAATGTATTTCTTTTTTATTTACACATAACATGTTGGGAAAAATAATGACAGCAAATCAGCTTTTACTATTGATCTCAGCCTCATCTTCCTCTGATTCATGACATTTCTGAGATGCAGCATTTAGCGACAAGGCTAACATGACTGGTGTGAGTGCTTTGGATAAAGAGCCCATTGATGTGCTCTCAGTTGAACATGTACTACAAGAGATTGCACAGGGCCATGTGTCACAGGGGGCTACAGGCACAGCAAATGATCCCGGCTTACTTGTGCCTGCAGCCTTATCTCCTTCACACTCATTTGTCGGCTTCTGATAAAGAGCACCTTGGGATCCCCTATTATGAAAACCTCGGCAACCATCTCATTGCTCACCTCAGAGAACTCGTTCTCTGGGATAGCTTTTGAGCTGTCAGATGTTTTTGTTTGTGCTGTATTTTGCTCTTGTCACTTAATTCCTCATAATGAGTGTGGAAAAAAACACAGTGCATGCACATTTTGTATATATAAGAGTGTACTCTATTTGCCTCCGGTGTGTTGAACAATAATGAGCATGAACAAGGCTGTATGAACTTAATTAAAGATTGTTAGCCTAATCTGTTAAGCAAATGAATGACTTGGTTAATCATTTGCGTATCCAGTGGGTTGTAGAAGGAGGTGGAGGTGAGGGTGAGATGCAGGTGATTAGGTTTTTGAGACTGAGTACTGGGGTTGCCATGTGTGGTCTCAAGGGAATATTTGTAAGGATTGTGTTGGGGGCTCTTATCTCTGTAGGCTGATGCTTTGGGCACCCATGGTGGGATGAACACACTCTAGTGTTTATAATCTCTTCTAATCTTCTCTAATGATACTCTCTCTTACCCTGTCAAGGCTTACAGTCCTAGTGGCTTACAAATGGATTCAGATTGTATGATTGTGGTAAATAACCCAAGATAAGCATTAAGAAACTAATCTACCTCATATCATTTGTTTGTTGAACAGAAGGAAGAGTTTGAGCTCTCTCTGGTTAATGCCACTAGAAGCTTTATTGTTCATTTGTGTCACTGATGTTCAAACCTATCGGGAGAAGAAAAATACTCAGTAAATGATATGATTGATGATGAAGCTAAACTTTTTTATGGCCTTGTTCAAAGGCTTTTTCGCCTGCTGTTGCCAGTTTGTTATAAAGACTTTGTAATTTGCCCTTGTTTGAAGCAAGGGGAGTGGGGGATAAGGTTGGAGAAATAATGACAAAATGAGCACCTTCAGTAGATGACTCTGGCCATGAAAAAACTGCCCTCATTGGCCAAGTCTTTTGTTCTGAATTTTATTAGCACTAGCTGTGCTAAAATAACCTGTTAACATGTATCATAGTGTAGCAATAATAACCTCCTCAATCATATTTTAAAAGTCACGTCAAGCCAGCCCAGTATAATTCATCTCTATGCAAATACATCAGTGTCAGCCCATTAGTGTATTGCTAAAGGGGGGTTTTATTAAAATGCATTCTTGTCTCCTTGCTCTCTTTTTTTATTTCTAGACCAATAAAACATGAGCCCTATCGGCCAAGAATTATAGCAACTATTAGAGTAACATATGGACAGCATGCACTCCGAAAATAAAAACCAACAGATAAAGTGGCAGGGTCATGGCGGGGTACAAACACTTAGGAAAATGGCAGTGAAGTAATAGATTTCCCTGGCTTGCTCTGGAGACCTGGCCCGCCACTGAAATCAAAGCCTTATTATACATTCATTTAGGCCTGTATCACATGGCAAGATGCATAGCCCTCACTCACCAGGAGAAAAGTTATGGGTGCCACAAAGAGTAGCAGTGCAATGAATTAAAGACACAATAAAAAGGTGATAAAGTGCACTCTGAATGTATTATGTCTTTTAATGAAATTAAAGCAGTGCAGCGGGTTTGTCGACTCCTATCATTCAGTGATAGTGATGTCAGTGGAGGAGGAGAAAGGGGGATGCTGTTAGAGGATGTAGAGCCTCTTATGGGCTTACAGCTTTAGAGGACATGAAGTTTAAGCCAAGTTAAAACTTGCTTCCAAGTTTGCAAGGTACAGGGCATTTTTAATTCATAACTGAATATATTTTATAGCAAATGTATGTACTATACAGGGCACAAAAAGTATCAGTGCTTTTTAAGTGTAAGTACAGTGACCCGCTTATGTCTATACACTTTGAATTGTAAATGTTACTGCAGAATGGGGTAGAATTCTTAATGTTTAATGTTTCACATTATATTTATATTGTTAACTTAATGTAATATTTATTGGAGTTTTTAGGTTTTAGTATGATTATGTGTAACTATTCTGCATTGCTTTCTATTAAAGCTGCTTATTTTTCAGATTTGTCAGGACTCTGACCCATGAGAAATGGAGTGGTGCTTTATTATCTCAGAGAAATCAACTATCAGGTATAAGAGACTCCTTGTAGATTTTGCTGTGAGCTGTTTGGCTGGATGTTATATGTTTTGGGGGCCAGAGGCGCATGGGGCCTGATTACTCCTCTGCCTTAATTCTCTGTCGTTTAGCGCTTTATCAAGTCCAGTGGATCCTGCCATGGCTGCATGAATGGTGGATTTCTCTTTTTTATAGCGTCATTAATTTCATGCGGATCATTAGCTCTCATACAAACCCATGTTTTGACAAATGTAAGCAGTGAATTATGTACATAATGTACCGCGCCCACCCATGAATGCATCACATGATAAACAGGGACTGCCCTGGCATATTATCCAAATGTGTTTCAGGGGGTGTCTCTCCCCAGCTCGTCACTCCATTACAGAGACAGCTCACTCAATAGCAGCTGTGTGTGTATGTGTGTGTGTGTGAGAGAGAGAGGGGAAGACACATATGGCCATTGACAAGGTTTTTACTGTGACCACCAGTGCATTCTGGCTAACAGCATTAAATATTGCACCTAATGAAAAATGATTAAGTGACCTTTGCCATGTTATCACCACAGCTCAGAATAATACTCTTTTGCCTCACACATTTTTGGTTCAAGTGATTTCAAACACCTACACAGAGATTTTAAAGACAAACCCAACTTTTTGCTTTTTTATAAAAAAAATGTGCTTTTGTTTGTGAATCAGTTACAACATTGTGTCGTTCTTTGTCTGTAAAAGTATGGGCTTGCAAACATTAGGTTTAACATAACAATAAACACACAGAAAGTGAAAAGTGGCAGTCCAATAATGAAATTCCTGGAATTTGACTATTGTCCTCAGCCAGGACTTTTGTCCATTCCCCTTTTTTTTCTCTCTAGCTGCCTATTGAATTTGGATGATAAATGTATATTTTGCTGTGTTTTATTGCTGGGGTGAAAGCTTAAGTGAGAGGCCAGACCATGAACTTTGGAGTAGCCTCTCTCTGGCCAGCGCTAATATCTAAAATGCTTCTTATGACCTACTTATGAAGTCAATCTTTGAAAATCTATTGATCTGAATGCCAAATCAAAGAATGCGGCCCCATGCAAACTGAGGTAAGACGATGGAGAAAGCAGGCCATAAGTGCATTGGTCTGACCTCTTGTCTCTTTTTACTCAGGCTCACCGTATGACCAGTGTCCCAGACGGTTCATTCTGTCAAATGTCAGAGGTCAGATGTTCCACTGGAGTTCACTTGCTATCAGTATTGTTGGGCCTTAATTTAATTTCTGAGGAACTGAGTATATACATGAAAGAATGCCATTCTTTTAAAGAGGAAACATTTTAAATTAGACGGCACTAAATAAATAGGATGCTGCCACAATTATTTTCACTTGTATTTAATCAGTGTTTTAGACTTCTAACAGCCCTATGACAGGTGTCTTAGAGTAATCAATTTTCATGAGACCTCAGGTTCATAAGGTTAAGGTCCTAGTTCTTACTTCCCATTTTTAACAGTGCTATTTATTGCAAAGGTGGCTATCAAACTGTGAAATTATAAAATGAGAAATACCAGCGAAGAGCCCATTTACTATTGATGAAATGTACAGGAAACACTTAGCTTGTATGTCTCTTTTCTGGGTAGGTGAACAAATCTTCTGACTGTGTCTTGACCAAAGATTATTCTAGATGGTAAGTAATCTTGGCAGATGTTGTGTTAGTGTGATCTTTATATTTTGCAAGGATTAACAATGTTCTGTGCTCCCATTTTCCTATTATAGGAAATTATTTATTGCGAAGTAGTAGATAACACCTGTGCGGCTTGCAAACAATCAAGTGATGGGAACAACACTGTTAAAGTTATATATTGAAGTGATGCAACAAATTGTTACCTTTAAATTCCCTCACGTTAATGGGAGGTGCTACTTTCCATTTTGTTGGTGCTTTCCACACCTCATTTTTATTTTTATTTTGATTTGCTTGATTTTTATTAGTGTCCATTTAACACAAGTTGGTGCCCCAAGCTGTTAAACCCTAAAGAGCTTCAATAAAACACCGCAGTCACTGTTCTGCCATTGAAAACTGAAAACCCATTTAACACAACAGAAGTGCGTTGGTCTGTGCTTGTCAGTAAACAACTCCTGGTCATGTAGATTGTTTGTAATGAAAAATACCTTTTTTAATACATTTGAATGGTTTATTTTAACATTTAATGTCCTTATACAACAAAAAAGGGAAGAACAGGAATGTTTTATATACAGGTCTTTTAGAGAAAAAAATTGCAGTATTTTTAATGTCACCATATAATTCCTCCTTGAATCTGTTTATTTGCTTATTTCTCTAGCATGATTATAAGGAGGTATTGTCATTATATGCTATTGATCTTACATTGTAAGCCAAGAGAAAGGGGGCCAGAGTCCAACATAAAGTGTTGCTGAGGTTACTCTTTTAACAAATGGATGGAATTGTACAATCGTCTTCTACTGAATGACCTCCATTGCTGTGGACACATTGGTCAACCATCTTGGCAAAATAGGTTAGGTTAGGACCTGTCTCAGAGTGTGTGAGGAGAATGTGGATGAGGCATCGGTCTCATTGTTTACAATAGATAAGATTCCCTCTGAAATGAGGGCCATTACGCAGCTTAGAGACAGTGAGTGGCAGTCTGGTGCCCTGGGCAGGGTCCTGCTGTAGCTAGGGGTCAAGAGTTGAGCCTCCAGAGAGGGTTCATCGTGGTGTCTTTAGGTAAGGGCAACACTCAGACATATTATTACTGGAGGTCTATTCCTGTCACACACTGCTATAAATTTATAAGACATCTGTATTGAACTATAATTATCCTGTACTTTAATTACTTAGTGAACATAAAGAAAAAAGTTTAACTGGCCTGAATATCTACCCTATAAATTAATGGAGTAGAAGGGAAAAAAAATCTTAATTTGTAATGGATGTCAAATATTTTTTCTTGTCATTTTTAACCATTTCAGGTTGTACATTCATTAGGACATATTAATACAGCTAATGTTTCAGGATTGAGTAAAAAGGCCATAATAATCAGAGTTAGGAGGTTGTATCCTAGCAGTGACAATTATTAAACTGCAGAAAATATATATAGGGATAGTTTAAATGAGAGGAGAAAGATATGTGAGACAAAGATTTGACATAGATGCATGACATTGTGGAAAGCAAGAGCTTCTTAAATTGTCCTTTCCTGACCTCTTGGTAACACTGACTCAAATTCCTCATCTGAAACAGGCCTGGATTGAGAGGAGAGAGACAGAGGCGCCTCTGCAGCTCCTCCACAGATTGGGGTGACATAACTAAAGAGGCATTAACACCCAATTGTGACATCCCTAAGCAAACGGTAAGGCCTTGGCGAGCATGGGAAAACAGCATTATAGCCTGGGAGCAAATTGGCTTGGGGAAGAAAACACAATTTGAGCCTTGTCTTGTTCACCCTATCTACGTGGACTTGACAACTTTCTATCGTGTATACAAACTTTCCCAGGCAGGATTAGGTACATAAAGGACCATTTTCTGGTGAGTGTGCACATAAATCAAGCTCTTTTGGGTTCTGCCTCTTTCTCACTTCTGGCACTGATAATCTACACAAGTTGTGTCTGTTCACAAGCAAGGCTGATTCTTGCAGGGTAGTGGGACCGCCAAGAGTGCAAACACTATTCAGGGCTGAAGCACGAAAGCATGAGCTTCAAATTCTTTCTAATCATATGGAATGTACTGCTGCGCTGTCCTCTTTCACTTAAACCAATTTGAGTAATTTAAAACAATATAGTTAAAAGATCTGGATTGGAATGGTAAACTATTTTGGTCTTTAGTTAAACTTCATGTATAACTACCGAACCCTGATTTGCCACTTCTTTAACTTTTCTTTCAAAGTTTTTGTAATATCTTGTAACACATTTTACTCAGTATCCTAATGCTATTTGCTGATATTCCGTGCTTTTACACAGGACAAAAATGTCTACGGGTCTTCACCTTCTTCTTTAGGAGTAGTAATTGTAGCATGAGCTCCTGTCTGCTCTGCTCCTGGGCCAGTCACCCAACAATGGTTGTCACTCAGCTAATTCCCTGAGCTGCATTGTTCCTCAAATGCTGTTGTAGCTTCCTGCTGTTGCTGCTGGTGTGCGTGTGTGTGTGTGTGTGTGTGTGTCAGTTTTGTATAGAAAAGCTCAACGGGGTCTCTTTGTCATGCTGTAAAGTGGAAAATTCACAATTTGTAACAATTTGTCTCACAGCAGTAGTAGCTGGTAAAAGAGCCTAAATCCCCTCCTGTCTTCCCTTTTCATTACACATGGCTCAGATTCCTGTGGGTCTAGTAACACGAAAGTCAAGATAAAATACTAATCCATTCTATAGTAATCAGATTACAATTATGGCTTAAAATAAGGGAAGGGATTTGAGTCTTGTGGGTTGTACCGTAGTATAGGAAAATACTAGAGAAATACAAACTTTTGAAGACTTTTTCTGTTGTTGACAATTTTATCCATCATTAGTAATCATGAGAAATTGTAAAAATGACCCCAGCCCTAAGATGGAAATTAGTTGAATTATTTAAAGTACATTGTATTAAACATGCTACTAATATGAATACTTTGATAATGAGTTTTTATTGCTTATAACAATGTCATTGCAATCACTGATGAAATACATGTGCAGTACCAAATGCATTACGAAAGCAAACTATGTTATAAAAGTAAAGCTTTCTATGTTACCCACTTAATAAGTGAAATGTAGAATCAATATATTTTGGCTATATTGATGAAGCAATCAGACTGACGGCTGAAGGTCTGGAATTCATAGCAGGTTTCTTTGGACAAGGCCCACCCATAATGCCGTTTGACC
>JBBPDE010000021.1:7684094-7697977 GCA_037974605.1 Nannopetersius ansorgii | reverse complement strand
GTGTGTGTGTGTGTGTGTGTGTGTGTGTGTGTGTGTGTGTGTGTGTGTGTGTGTGTGTGTGTGTGTGTGTTTATATGTGTGTGTGTGTGTGCCTTACAAAGTAAATAAGACATTACTTAAAGGACTGTAAATTCATCAAAATATTTTTTTTCCAGAGTGTGAATTACCCCTCCATATTTGGGGGGTACTGCCTTCATAACACTGCTAAGAATCCCCCCCCCCATTACTGTTATTAATTGTTTTGCCTTGATGCTGTGTGAATGAAAATCTGACATAATATACTTTGGTGTGTACTTAACATTATATTTCTATCTAGAGACTTTGAAGATGTTTCATTCTAATAAAAGACCATGAGTTACATTAAGAACATTAAGTTGCAGATTAAAATGTCCCACTGAAAACAAAAAAATAGGCAAAACTCCACTTTAATAAAAATGTTTCATCAGTCATGTTTTTGCTGTTCTTGAAAAAAGTACAAAACAAATAGGTTCCTTTTTCATTTGAAAAGAGGTGGTGTAAGCTAGATTTTTAATAATATACTTGACATCAGAGCAATATAATACCTGTGGAAATTAAAGTCACCCCACCTCTTGCTGGCTTTTATTGGGAGTCTTAAGATTGCTTTGTTCTCAGCTTGACATCATATTCAAGGCTTGGTTTATTTTTGCATGGAATGGGGTGGTTCACCATAGTCCATGCAAATCAAAAACCTTGATTTATGCACCTTTCTGTTGGCGGCCGGAACATTAAATTTAATTTTGCTGCTGCAACCTGGTTCCACCTTGCACGGGCCTGACACTGTGAACTGGGCCTGCCAGAGCAGCAGAATTCATTACTTCTCCCACAATATGCGAAAGCAACATTTGAATGAAACATTTGTCTCTTGTCAGAACAACGTAGCATCTACTTCTCTCTATACAGATATATTAAAAATAGGAGGGGAAAAGCCCCTGCACTTGATTGTAACAAAGCAGGGAGTCGCGTGGCCTTGGCACATTAGAATAAGGCCTGTTTTTTGTGGGCTGGGGAACAATCTGTTTCGTGCCATGATATTCCATTATTACCTTGCAAAATGGCACCAAGCAAAGTAATGAAATGTGCTTCTCCTCCCTGCCTATATTTCTGCATCATAAGGAGTTAGGAACACCCTGAAATTCAAATTTATTTAAAGACAAAACCACAATCTGCATGATTTTCTTTGCTTCACTCTGGTGCCACTTTTTATAAATTTTTTCATTAATTTCCACCTTTTCCACATCATATTAGACTCTTACAGTCTGTAACATTGGAATTAGTTTGAACCATTCAAAAAAGAATAAATAGACATAAAGCATCTTACACTGTATAGTATATACAGTATATTTATATTAGATGTGCAAAGCATTATTTTGGAATTGTCTGCTATGCTTTCCAAGTTAATTTTACTTTAAGGGAATACTCCAATATTTTTTACCATAATCTTTATCACCAAAAAAGAAAAAAACTGCTGACATAGTACCCACTTATATCACTCAAAGAACAGAAACTTCAGTATGTACTTCTGTATGCACCGATGATGCAAATACAGGGAAAGTTAATAGTATTTCTTTTTTGGTTTCAGACTTAGTGGTACATTTTGTTCTAAACAAATAGCCTTTTTGCTGAAGCTGACCAGGGTCTTTTACCATCTAATTCACCGTGGACTGAGCTGCAATGACATCTGAACATGGGCTGTGCTACAGAGGGGACAAGTGGAGGAAGGAAAGTAGAATAGTGTAGAAAAGACAGATGCACATATATTGTTACAATGAAACTATATTGCCTGAATTGCAGCCTTGTTGCAGACAGATAGTCAGCCAGCAATAAGCACATTAGAGTGCATGTTATGCTGAAACAGCTTCCGATTAAATCCACATTGCAGTGTATTTGAAAGGAGTGAGTCTGATTACATCACCGAACTGTGGCAGGGTGCAACCTTTTGATAAAGTGAATTCTTCCGGCATGTACGGAGATGGCTGTTGACTTCAAGGGCATGCTGAATATTCCGATTGACTATTCACCTTTTGCTCCTTCAGCCGATTGTTCCGGCTCAGTAGCAGCCCTTGTTAAGACGCGGTCTCTGAAAGCTGGGACTAATGGTAATACGGATTTAGCTCAAGTGTGCCAGTTGATGATGGATTTCTGCTGTTGGGAAGCATGGTAATGAATGACTTAGTTCTGTCTTGTGTTGTGTGTCTTATAGCACTCATAAAACAATGCAGCTGTTATGAGCAAAGCTACATGTATTAGGTGAAAGTGTTTGTGTCTGTATTTGTTATTTCTTTTAATGAAACCATGGTACAGAGAGAAGAAAGAAAGATCGAGAGAGA
Organism: Nannopetersius ansorgii; assembly: GCA_037974605.1. Taxonomy (NCBI): domain Eukaryota; kingdom Metazoa; phylum Chordata; class Actinopteri; order Characiformes; family Alestidae; genus Nannopetersius; species Nannopetersius ansorgii. Next base: position 7,695,629 of record JBBPDE010000021.1, on the reverse strand, counting down.
AAGCGAGAGTGTTTGTGAAACTGACATGGAGATTTAAAGAGAGTCAACAACTGTGATCTCTTAGATTGCCTATTCAAGATACTTCATGAAAAAAGTGCTGGTGTGTTTCATTGGAAACTAACACACTAGAAATTAGTGAGCTACTTAATGTCTCATGAATTTACTGTGTTAACCCAATTAAATGCTCCAGATGCAAAATTATATGTGTTATGACAGTGACAGAGCAGCTGAACCACCTGATTTCTTTGACATTGATTGCAGGCCATGGCGCTTTTATAGGATTTCTGCAATTGGATGGCTAGAGCAGGTCTATCTGCTGTGTGTCGTGTCTGTGGTGGCATTCCGATGACTCTAGATCCCCTGGGCCCTTTCAGAGCAAGGCCAAGCAGCCAGTGCTGGGATGCAAATGATTTTCAAGGTCCTTGTGATTGCTCATTAACTTTCAGGCAGCATAAGTCCTAATTTTATTATTGACTGCACAGAATACACAATACACTGACCTCTGCCATGCGCAACTAAATCTTTTCCTGCCAATCCATCCCACCGATTTTTGCAGCCGACCAGAAAACTGCAGCCAGCAATTTAGTCACCTTTGGTGTTAACACAGAGGCACCAAAGCTACTCAGACAAAAACCCTGTCTGCTTCTTTTAAAAGGCATATCCAACTTGTGTTAGTACATGTGTCTCTTAAAAAAGATAAATAAATCCTCAACTACACAGAATAACTAACAGCAAACACTCTGGACAAAATAAACAAATAAAATAAAATATAACAAAAAGTACTAATTTTAGATGTTTTGTTTTTTCAGTAACTCACATAACTCACAATTCTGGAAATTATAAAAAGCAGGAAACATTAAGGATACACAATAATATGTTGGTATTAGCCCACAATTGCTTGAAAATGGTCAGCCTTAGCCAAGTGTTTAGTTTTCAGCAAAGCAGAAAATTTAAGTGACACTGGGATATCCCACTAAAACACCAGCATTACATAATTTTAGAAATTATAATATTGTAAAATATTTGTTATCATCATCAACATCCGTTTCACAAAAATAGACAATATGTAATAAACACAGCTCAAACTGAATTTATAATGTTATCATAACTACTCACCAAAAACCTCTTAACTATACAAAAGTATAACTTTGAGCAGGGCTTTATTTTACACTATCCCAAATGCCATAATTCCATTGCCAAAATACACTACTTGCTACAATAGCAGAAACTGCTGAAAATATTAATGCTTTTTGGATAGATGGTTATGATAAAAAGTTTTCATCATGTTTGAGGCTTCATAGCCACAGGCTGGTCAGAGTGCCCATATTAACCCCTGACATAAAGTGTGAGCATTAGAACTGGACTATGGAGCAATTAAAAAAGGGAGCCCGGTCTGAATCATGTTTTCTTTAATGTAAAGTGGATGGCTTGGCAATTTACCTAGTGAAGAGATGTCACCAGGATGAATTATGGGGAAAAAGGCAAGCCAGTATGATGCTCCTGGAAATGTTCTGCTGGAAAACTTAGGGTTCTGGTATTCATGTGAATGTTGTGTTTTTCATGAAATAATTCATAAGGAAATTAAAACAACAATATACAATCCATGCAAAAATGCTGAAGACATTTCATGATGTAGAAAAGTTAAGATTCAAAGTCCATGTGTACAGTTATCATGCAGCAAGACATAGACATGACTTCATTAAGCCATAGATATGCAAGTTACATGCAGAATAAAAAAAGTTCCTTTAATTGCAGCTTCTCAGACCTGATGGAACAGAGCAGTTGGAAGCAGGTTATTTATTATTTAGGAGGCAGTCCGAATCAGTCGCCTTTACCTGTTACATCAAATATTTACCAAAAGCAGAGGGGCCTTTTAGCAAGCCTTTATAAATCTCCTGACTTGGCAAGGTCTTAGATGCCTGGGAGCTCAGCATACATGCAGATTAGGGGTGGTGAATCAACATATTATAAGCAGCTGACATTTGTCCTGATATATTGAATCATTAGTGCGACAGAATCACTTAAGCTGGATCCACTAACATCAAGTTTCCTCTCGTTATTGACCCCTGCAGAGCAGACCTGACAAGTGGAACTGCACCAAAGTTCATTAATAATGTGAAATAAATCAATTGTAGAGGAAATAGAGGAATCGTTGCCGCAGGGTCATTTAGCTCCATCTTTTGATGATGTATGTCCAAGTGATGTGTTTCTGCTCATGTTAAACAGCACATACATTGGTCAGGTGTTATGTCATATGTAGCAGGAGGCAGAAAGATAAAATAAATGAGTATAAAGGTTACATTTTCTTATAATGTGAGACCATGCTGAACTTTTATTTCTTTTAAATATATGAATACAATAGTTATATCAATACAATAGTTATTCATTGCAATTAAAGCATAAATGCAATACATACAGTAGCAATTAGACATGAGTGATGAGAGATTTTAGTAAGAAAAGTATTGTTTCAAAGAATGAAATATTTGTAGGAATTTGTTACACAACTGAAATGAAACAGTGAGCAAAGTTGCCAAAGTAGGCAGGGTATCTCTAAGCTTGTGACAGGCAGTGTATATATTCATACACAAGAAGATATGAATAAAACATCTGCTGTATTGATTAACTCAAAAACAGTGTGAGACATTGTCTGACAGCAAGGAGGTAACTGGCTTTTTTTGCAGATGATAGATTCTTTTATGAACAGAGCTGAAGTGGCCAAAATTGAGTTACCATTATAACAGCATGTGGAAATATCTGCAAAATGGATAGATCCACAATCTTACCTGTTGTGTTTGGTCAAATATATACGACCAAAGATGCTCTCAAAATGAAGACAAATTATATGAATGTCTGCCAACCATTCCAAAAAGCCATTTGAACTTCTATATGTTGATTAATCAGTTTTCTGTTGCATTAAGTAAAACCAGAATATATAAGCAACTGTGTGGAGTAGTAATCATCATTCATACATATCCATACTAAGAAAAAAACAAAAAGTGATACATTTTTACTAAGGAGAGTTTGAAATTGTTAAACCAATGTCATGAATGCATCTTCTAGCTTTGTAGCTTTGTAGGTATACTGATGTGGGTTTAGTTATCGTTCTACATTACCCTCTTTAAATGTGGTATGTATTACACTTCCTGCATATCCTTTAAAAGTCTTAAGTTAAAGTTTTAATTTAGCATAATAAAATATTGCAGGAAGTTAAACAAGTTGAAAGAGTCACATATATTGCTACATTAAATTAATATAAACTAAACATAACCTATTTTAGAATGGTCTGCCAAAAGTATTCAGGCAACAATAGACCTGTGGTCCTGAGTTTATATTCATAGTAATGTAGAGGAAATTGTTTTGTTTTTGTTGAGGTCTTTGTTTTTGTTGAAAATTATTTCACCGCTATTAGTGGTGATTGGCTGATTCTTTACTATGAAGTTTTTGTCACTGGAAAAAACGCCACACCCTTTTTTGTTGCATGTCTGTCTCTCACTTTTATTTCTTCATCATTCTTCACTTCATCGATTCCTTTTCTTCATCAAGTGGCTGCAGGGAGTGAGCATGCGGTGGTGGGGCTTGGCACCAGGCAGGAGGAAGTGCGGTGTCAGCCAGTCGCAGCGTCCTTCAGCACTCAATGTCTCGCAATGGAATGAAGGTCGCGTCTGCTGACAGAAAAAAGAACACTGGGAAAATATCACGTTTCTCACCTCAAATAGACCTGAAACAGTGGCTTATCCTCTTGGAGGAAAGAAACAGATTAAAACACTTAGTTCAAATTAAGATTACAATGAGAAAATGCATTTACAGTATGTTTTTTTATTTATTTATTTATCATCATCAGTAAACCGTTTGAACAATACAAATATTTTGATACCTTCATGGTGTCCATAGTACACTTTTGTCTGGGGTTTGAGAAATCAGCTCAAAATGCTAGGTCATATGCTAGGGGTTAAGGGTCTTGCTCAGGGACTCAGTTGTGGGGCTAATGGTATAATGACCTTTTGGTCCATAGGGCACGTATCCTAGCCACTAGGCCACCACCACCTCATCCCTGCCTAGAAAACAAACTAATTTAGCAAAAAAGATAATTGTGGTTAAAAACAGTTACCATTGGTGAATCCATGCTGAGTAATATGGCAAAATACCAACAAACAAAAACAAAAAGATAATGGAGAAATTAGCAAGTATTAAGCAACACCCTGGTACTGAACAGATGGAACAGACAAGAGCCTGATCCAAACCAAAGTATGTGGACTTAACAAAACTGTGGAAGAACCCATTGAGTTCTATTTATTTCAACTTGAAAGGACAGCTTCAAACTGAATGTCTCACAATTTCCACCTTTGTTGTTATCATTTTAATTCCATTTCTTAGCTTGCATTATTGGCAAGACACCAGCGAGAGCTGAATAGCTTTTAACATACCAAATGAGAAATGAGCTCCAAAAATTATATTCCTGTTGTAAATGCCCACCACCATACCAAGCACACATAAGAAGCTGACTGACTTTAGATGAACATCTCATATAAAGGTAACAGAATGTTCTAGAGGTAAAAATGTACTCATATTAATTCAGGATAAAAGTAAAATGTTCTAAATCTGCTGTTTCTTCAGTAGGATGAAGGGGTGGTGCAAGAAATTGCAGTTCTGCTTTTCATGAAAACAATCATTAACATAAGTGGTGAGTGATGCGAAAACACCCCAGGAAATATCTGCTGCCTATGCATACTTGCTTCAAGATCTTACACACTTTGACTCTGCAATTTGTGAGCTGGCTCCTGAAAAACTAGAGGGAACATGAACATGCACACAAGTAGGAAAAAGGTTAGTGGGGACTTTTGGTCAAGCCAACAGCTCATGAGAGAAAGGAGCCTGGGTTTTGCCAGAAATCTACAATTGTTAGGACATATTTGTGTTGGCAAGTTGTCTGTCTATACCTGCCCTTTTACGAGTTTAAGGAGCCAGCTTTCAGCATTTAATCACTGTAATAAAAATGTGAGAAAACAATAAGAATGTTAGCACAGGTTATTGCTGCAGTGACACCCGCCATGCTGACAGTGGCTGAAGTAAAGCTTCACGACTCTGATGATGTAGTGCTAAAATGGCTGCCTCTGCCTAGCAAAGATCAAAGTAGAGTTGAGCACTGCTGCCAGGCAGTGAAACATCCCAGCAATTGGTGGAGACAAACAGTGTGATAGCTGTGAAGGGGAGGGCAAAGTAGCGTGCAGCCGTTTCCCTTGAGACAGATCCCATGCCAGCCTGTCTGATTGTCATCGCTTGGTGCATGAGAGCTTGACTTGATTAGGGAGACTGGATCTTAATCCCAAAAAACTAGTGAAGCCACAAGTAATCACACAGCCTATGGACTTGCAGCTGATTGTGAGGGCAAGGCTAACAGGAGAAGACAGTGAGGGGCATCCAGAGGCACCCCAATACTCTCTAAAACAAAACAAGATTCTACCACAAAGAAACATGCTTAAAGCAATGATCCTTATATGGACAGAATAAATGTAGATGCATGTCCTAAGTATACCTTTACTGGGGATGGGGGTGACAAATATGGTAGAAGTAACAAACTGTGAGAAAACATGATACAGGTTGAAGGTAATACTATTAAGATGAAGATGTTGAATTTTGTAATATTCAAAGCAGAAATGAAAACAGGAGGTCAGCCCAAATTTCTATAACAGTTGTCTAGCTATGCATTACCAGAATAAATTCAGTTACCTGACACTAATACTAATTAGCTGTTGGCCTGAAGCGCTTGATTTTTTTTGCCATGAGTATGAAAAGTAAGAATTGTGGCAATAATGTGAACATGTTCCACGTCCTTTCCTAACTGGTTGGGCTGTGTAAGATAAAGCTTTGATAAGGTAATGAAAGAGTTATTCAAATAAATAATCCACTAATGACATTGCTCCGTTTTGATCACACTCTTACCTTTGATTCCTCTATTTAACCCAGCCTGGCTCTGACAGAATGCACCCTAATGGTAACGGAACATAATGGGGTGTTCCCACTTTCAAAGCCCTTGCTGTTCTCTCATCTCCTCCTCTCCCAATAAAGCAGTATTAATTAATCCTGAGTATTGCTGCTGGGCTGGTCATTGTGTCTGATTGAATGGTAGCATTTGTGGTCAATTTAACGACATTCTTATCAGTGGACATAGGCCTCATTTGTAAAAGCCTAATTAGCTGTGAAATACATGACAAGTCAATTGTGGTAAAAGGGGACACACAGAATGAAGCAGTGACCAGGGTCTATGTCTGCCTGCAGTAGATACACTTGTACTGGTGGTGGCTGGGGCTGATACACTGATGGTACATACTGTTAGGCTTCCCTTACCTCTCCCACAGGAGCTAATACTGTGTGTAATAAGAGGTATAGACATTTAGAGCTGTGAAATATGGAATGTTTTTGTTTTGATGTGATTTATTATCTTGGAGCAAAAATTCTGCTGAGAGTGAAATGATTTAGTACGTACCTCATGTGCCAAAAATATCCCTTTAATATGGCACTTCTTTTGGTATTTCTTTTAATAATAGAGCATATACAGAGAAAAAGACAGATATATACATAATTTGCTACACATTTGTGTTAGCTCTACCAGTAGTCCTACCAGTAGGGCAATATTTTTATCTAGAGTAAAAATGTATACATTAAAGGCCCCAAACATCCATCTGCATGGCCAAAATAAATACTATTTTTCCATTTTACCCACACATACCATTTTACTCAAACATACAGTATGTTGGCTAGACCTTCAAAGAGGTAGAAGATAATGATCCTCTCATGAGGCCACCTATGGCTGTCAGGGAGAAAGGCCTATGAAACTGCTGAGATGCAATGAGGAGCCTATGGAAAGAAAATAGGCTTCAGCTGGCCTCTGTTTACCCAAGCAGGTGCAACAAGACGTGTCATGCTCAGCTTCACATATGTTTGCCATATAAAACTCCAGGACTCTGTCAACCATTTATGTACATAAATGACATGGAAATACAAATATTAAAATTTAGCCTTGAACTGCAGCTATTTTAGACATTTCAGCTCAGTTGCTGTTTATAATAGCAGGGAACCTGAATTCACTTCTTTATGCCTTTGAAATAGATGTGAAATGCAAAAATAAAGAGGAAGGCCTTTTGTTACTGCTCTTCCTTTTCCAAATAGGTGACCCCGTTTAAAACAGAAGTGATAACTGAATTCCATGATCTGATAATCATGTAAACCTTTACTTAATTGAAACTGAGAAATATCATTGTTTATCAGAAAATATTTGCTCACTTCAATTTCAGTGTCAACAATATTGTTTTTAAAAAGGTGTGTCAGGGCAACAAAATACTGGGAAAGTTGTGTAATGCTAAAAATAAACACTGAATTGGACAAATTAGTGTCACATGAGTGTGGTAAATGAGACGCAAAAACAGGAGTTTATTGTGAAAAACAAGACAACAGGGAACAAACACAAGGATAAACAGAAGTTGTGCAGCAAGGGCAATAAGAAAGGGGCATAAACTGGTAAAGGCCCTCATAAGTACATAAACAGAGAGCAGCCAGGGAAAGGGCCTCATAGCTCACGGATACATACAATGTCAACACTGATCATCTCAGGACCAGGGGCTGACTGCACACACACGTGAACAGTGAGAGGTTTGCTGTCTATTTTTCCAATTTTATACCTGAAAAAGTCCTCATAGTAGAGATGGCTAAAATAAGAAGGGACATATATGGAACAAGTGAGTCAAACAAAAGCAATGGGCTACACCAAACCGAGGATTCAAAAAGAGGGATCAAGGAAGTATAAAAAAATATCCTGTGAATGTGGAGCAAGACAAGGCCAAGCAATACAATTAAGTTTAGAGAATTTGGAGATATCTCTGCAATCAAAGGTCAATGCCAAAATCCAATTTAAGTGTTTGGACCATCGTCAGTTCATTGATGCATCCACAAATGCAAGTGAAAACTTCTACCAAGAAGAAAACTTATATATAAACATGATCCAGAAACACCAATACCTTCTTTGAGTCCAAAACGGACTGGAGCAAAGTGGAAAACTACCCTGTGGTATTACAAATGAAACTTTACATCAACTATATCCCCTGGTCTAAAGAGAAGAGGCAGCACCCAGGTAATTATTAGCGCACAGTTCAGAAGTCAGCATTAGTACACAACAATATGGGTAGTTTGCACACCTGAGAAACCACCACTAATGCTGAATGATACATATAGGTTTTGTAGCAAAATATACTGCTGTTTACATATTGTATTTTTGATCGTAATACTGTGGGACTCAAAAGAAAAAAGTATGGGTGCTAAACTGCAGACCTACATTTGGTACATCATGAAATGAAAAATACAACAAAAGACACCAATTCACTTTCAAAACACCAGTAACTGATCTCCTCAGTTCCTAAATATCTTGCTAAAAGAAGAGGGGATATTTTTTAGATGTTTTGCAAGCATCAAATTCAAAATGAGCATATATTTTCATTAAAAAATCTCAATTTTAACATATTATGTACAATTCACAGTTTAGTATTGGTTTACACAATTTGCAAGTTAATCCATTCTGTTTTTATTTACATCTTAGAAAGCATCCTTTTTTGAAAATAGGGTAATGCACTTTATAGGTGTAGCTAACATCTGAAATTACTGAACTATGTATTATTGTTGGCTTTTACATGGAGAAAAGCTCTCTTATGTTTCAGCAGCAGAGCAAAAGCTATTTGAATGTATTCCTCACTGTGCAGAATAGGGAGTAATAAGGATAGATAGTTTGAGCTGTTGTCTTTGGCAACCCTCCTCTTTGCCCTGGCCTATAAAACACAGATAGCTCTATCTCTCCTCGCGTTTGGTGGCACTCGCCAATTTATGTGGCATCTGATCCATCTTGCTGACTTGCCCATCTGCCCCATACAGGATATTGGCAACAATTCTGCATTGCAGACTGTAAAAGTGCCATGGAACGACAAATGGAGGATTTCTGTCATCAATAATTGTTGCAGCGCTCCTCTGTCAGCGTTAGCACATTCTGTTGTCTCAGATTTGGAATTATTCTGTCTCTGCCAGATCTTTTATTGTGTAGTTGACTCCATGAGACAAGAACTTATAATAACAATGATGGAACACTACTACATAAAGACAAATTAGATTATTTTGTTTAATCTTTTTTTTCACAAAATTGTTGCAATTCATTTCAGAAAGTTCTAAAATCACAGCGATGGCTTTTAGTTCTTCAAGGACTTTTCAGGAAAATTGTAATAAATAGAGCCCTGACAGCTAATTTGAACACTTATAATAAAAAAGACAGGTCTTTATAATTTGACTTGTTGAGCTACATTTAAAGGATGTATAGAACATTTGCACCATTATTTTGCTCAAAATAATCATATATCATATTTAGAAATGGGACCTTGCATCAACATACAATAAATGACCTGAAATAGAATGTTGATCGCCATAGTCCTAGGTTACATGCCTAACATGATCTCACAAACAGGGACAGTCTGTGAAATTTTAGGTAACTGAAACATATCAATAACCTGGGTATGTTACTTCTAAACTTTACTCCTAAGTTCTTCTGGTCTGTACTTATTTAATATCAGGCTGAACAAAACATTGTTTGCTAGCGAGACCCATTATTGCCTGTTTTTTGCAGACATAGCTAACTTATGGCACATCTATCTAACAGAAGGTTTGCTGTCTGTAGTATAGTGTTGAGGAGCACACTTTAGAGTATGTTTCCAGTTATAAATTATATGTTTATGTTTTTATGGGTTACATTTTATGAGTTAAATATGGGTTAAATTTTATTTACAAAGATGGGTGACTGAAAGGTCTCGCTCCCATTCAGTGGTTCATGGTTGTTTAGCACTGAGAGAGTCTACTCAAAGCAAAGCAAGAAGAAGTAAAATTATTTATTGTACATAACAATAAATTAAAATATTTATTGAACATTTGTGTAATTTAATAATTACACTAAACACAATAATTCACTTTACTTCGGGTGCTCAGGACACAACTTACTGCTAAAACAAGTCTTATTGCTTTTTCATATACTGCTTCAATTATTATATTAATAATTATTACTCTTCTTACTATTTCTAATGTTGTTGTGTATAAAACCATTGCATGCATCAAAAATGGTCATAGAAAGTCACAGAACCTTTTTTTATACTATATAGAGCTATATACTATTTTTTTTATACTATTTTTGCAAAAATTGTAGAACACTGCATTCCACAGAGCTGAAAACTATTGGTGATTTGTCACTATTTTGACAGAATAAAAGTATCGGGAGACAAAAAGACATTTACTCTCATCAAAGGACTGCAAGACAAACATGACAAAGCCTTTGCACACTCTGAAGGAAAGAGAAACAGAGAGCAGGCTTGAATATCTGGCTGACGGGGCCCTGCTCAGGCGTCCTGCAGGGGATCCTGTTTTCTTTCTATACAGCGGGCAGGGCAGCGACGGTCTAAGTGAGAGCAGTCTGAACCTGGCTCAGTGCACTGCGTTTATTTGTGCTGCGTCGTGTGCGGCGTGGAAGAATCCAGCATGGCCGCTGTTGCTCATGCTCATCTCCAGGGTGTTCTGTTTAAGTTCCACAGTGTGTTACGTGCACTTTGTTCATGCCCAATGAGTGTTTGCTTGAAATCAGTCATGTGTTTGTGCAGTTGTAGTGTAAGTGAAAGCCATGACCAGAGAGAATGTGTAAATTGTTGGTAAGAGATAAATATCAGTGACTGTCCTGTGTATGTGTTTGCTGTAATATTAAAGTGTAAAAACACGTCTTATAGATTGTGAAGGTTCAATTCCAAAATGAGTTATAATTTTAATTTAAACAACATATAGCTTCTGCTGCTCCCTGATAAAATAAAAATGTTTCTGCTGGTACCTGTACAGAAAAAAAGAAAACAGCTGTTGCTCGGAAGGTGCCTGATACACTGTTCTGATCATGGATCTGGACATGGGTGCCAGTGTTCTGAAGAAAAATACTCCTTTTAATTTTTTACAGTTCGTTCAGTTTATAGATAGTTTCTAACACTGATAATTATGAGAAATAGACAAATAATATATAGAATCATAAATATATATGTATATATATAAATATATAACAATGATGAGATGATGAAAAATAGGCAAATAATATGTTCTATGTCTTGGCTGTTTTTCAGGGATGGGAGTGCCTATAAGAAACAAGATAAAATGTGAATGCCCTGCAGGGGCCAATAGCTTTGGTTTTGTATTTGATTTTATTACATTAATGTTAAAGTTGTAACTGTGTTAAAGGGAACTCTGCTGTTAAAATGTCTTAATTGTTTAAAGTGTTTTGTTCATATAGCAGTACTTTAAAAAGAAAAATGCGCAATCTACTACTTTTCATTATAATTCATAATTAAATTTTGCATATAACCTGAATCAATGCTAATCATTGCGCACCATAATATATACAAATATAAATATATATGTGTGTGTGTGTGTGTGTGTGTGTGTGTGTGTGTGTGTGTGTGTGTGTGTGTGTGTGTGTGTGTGTGT
>JBBPDE010000021.1:7656819-7667866 GCA_037974605.1 Nannopetersius ansorgii | reverse complement strand
CTGTGATGATTACTATATTTCAGCAACAAATAGATGTGCTATAGACTTAATCATTTATATTTCTTTATTTCTTTAGGAGTTGTTTTAAGTGCACTTTACTTGTATTTTCACTAACTGTTTATTTTAAAATTATTTTTAATTATTACTGTTTTATTGTTATTGTTATTATGATAATAAAGTATATTTCTATTTATAACTTTGCTCAAATTCTGTCCTGGGTATTAATGAAATAATAATTCAAAGGAATAATCACAAAAACACTTAGAGGACAGACAAATTCGTTCAGATTTAGCAATTTGATGATGCATCCACCTTTAAATAGGTAAAAAAAAAAAAAAAAGTATCGGTATTAGCGATACTGGCTCTGTATTTACTTGGTATCGGATTGATACCAAATTTTGTGGTATCGCACACCACTAATAATCAGACATGAACTAAGGCAGCTGGGGTACTAAGGAGCACCTAAACAGAAAACAGCTGATGACAGGAGACAAGTGACAAAATGAACAGAACCAAACATGTCAAAATAAAAGGCCACAGAACGGAACCAAACAGAACAGGGCAAAATCAGTATAAAAACATGAACACACTGACCTAGCCGTGACAGAAATATGCAGAAATTTGGAAGAACTGATGGATTGTAAAATGGCACAAAATATCGTTATCTTGTTATTTTATCATTGAAAGTATATTTAACATTAATGATCACACAAGTGCATCTGGCATTTTAAATGTTATAAATAAATAAATTAAAATAAAAAATGTTGGCACAATAGTGACAACATGCAGTTTTTGCTATATAGACTGCTGACACTCTCCAGTGGAACAGACCCACTGGTGTCACTGGCCTAGAAGGGTAACCATACACACACATACACCCTTATGCATTCACAGATACAGGTCTACACAGAACTAAGAGCTTTCATGCATTGTAAATGTTTGTTCTTGTTGAATAGTTCTTTCTTCAACATGATTTAAATGGTGGTGTGATCAGTTTCATTCTGAGTGTCACTTTATGGGTTGTTTTTCCCCCTGAACACTGACATTGTCCTGATGAGATTGAATTTTATGGGACAGTGTTCCACAGAAAACTGCCCTAAAAAGTGAGAGGATTTTTCACAATAAACAATAAAACCAAACAGACTGAAATATCTTGCATTTGTGTTAACTTCAACAACTTCAACAAGACGGTAAAAGCCCTCTTTGTATGTTACATTATATTTAGTGCAATTAGCAATGACATGTCTGTGACGAATTATGGCCAACTATAATGTGAACCATCTTCATGGTTAGAAAAGAAGATAAAAAAGAGAGAGACATTTAAATTGCAAATCATCCACTAAATCTCTTTTGGGAAGATTGATGGCAGATTTTGGGGTTTTGATTAAGCTTTAATGAAATTACTGTGATTAGTCAGCACTTAAAATTTGGAGAAAAATTAATCTCTCTATAAATTGAAATAAAGTGTTATCGTTTGGTATTTAAATAAGACAAATGACAGAAAGTCATCTCATTTTCTCTATGTGGAACTTCAGTCGATATAACCATTATTCAGGATATTAATAATAGAAACTGAACTTTACACACGTTAATCATCAAAGATTTGAAAGCTAAGTGAGGGAGGGTATTAACTCGTGTTTTATGGGCTGAATGCAAAACAATGTTATAGTGCACTCATAATGCTTCTATGACATAACTAGGCCGAGTGAAGGCACTAGAGAATGACAGTGATGCCAGCATTTTATTAAAACACTGTCAGGCAGGGCTCAAATATTGCACTTTAACACGTCTTCATTCTGTACAGTTCAGTTGGACCAGTTACAAATTATGATCTAATTCCATTAAGTGTCATGTGGCTACAGTGAAAGGAGCTACAGTACAGTAGTAACAAGGACAATGTATTAGACTTCAGCAGCACTGTTTGTTTTTGGGTTGTCTTTTTTTGTGTGTGTGGGAGGAATAGGGATTTTATAACGCAATTTGTTATAAGCCACACAAAATCCCCAGGCCTTGATAGATTTATTAGAAAAGAGCAAACTGGGGTGCCACCATCGCTCCAGTGACCCCATACATCATGGCCTTTGTGACCACATATTAAGTGCTTTTCTCATCCCCCGCCCATTAAAAGTAAATAATCTGTAGAGAATGAGACATTTGTTAAGGAGGCATCCTATTTTTCATACGTGACAGCTATCTGTTCATACGCGGGCTGGAAGGTGTGCAGGCGGAATGGGGCCATGGAGTGGAATGATGATGTAAAATGCAGAGAGACAATGCACATTTATGGTCTATGCTGCCCTGCCACTCCCAAAGGGCCTGCACACAGGACAGAATATATTCTATATCTAAGGATAGATATTACTGTGCTGAATGTGCGTGATTTTACAGTGGTGTGGTTATTATATACATTTTGTGGTACATAGAAACTTGCAGGAAATATAATACAATATTTACATTTGGAAACAACTTATTTAGAAAATCTACAAAACTTTAACCAAATCTCTGCATACAACTGTACAAACAGGAAGTGCTGTTACAAAATGCATTAAAGGCCATTTTTTTTATAAAACTTTTTTTTTCTGTGTAATATACATTTTTAGGAATGGGCTTTACACCTACAAGAAATGTCAGTGCTATATTAATACCACCTTTATTAAATACATTTTTTGCCATACTAAAAACATATAATGAATACAAAACACCACTAATTAATTTCTAAAGGGAGGGGGGGGGGGCACTTACCAGAAGTCATCTGGTAATGAAATCCACAGTGTGTGCAAGAGGCATATAATTAAGTTCATTAACTTAATTATTTCCTATTTCTGCACACAAAGGAGAAAGAAAGAAAAAGGCAACCATTCACTAATTAAGTCGCTGTCATATTTGAATAAATGAACATTCTAGAGCTACATCAGTTTCATGTTGTTGCATATTCATAATGTTAAATTAATTTAATATTTCTCATATAAATCATGCAAATTTATGAAGTGAAGGTTTTGTTTTATTGCACCATATTAAGTCATGTTCAATGCACAAGGTGGCTTTGAAGTGAAGCATTAGCCAAGGTTAGCCAGTTTTATTTATGGCCTACCTGTCAGTTAATACTCAGTTGGGTTTTATTGCTCTTTAATGTGCTGGGGAGCAATAACAAGGAGCACATTTAGGATGGTTATCATGAGACGGATGTACAGAACAGCAGCATGTGGTGCAGATCACTCTTATTTAGCTGCTTACTGAATATACCTATAGTGACAATGTAAGATTTTTTACCACATTACACTGCAGCATACACTCAGTGTGTTACAGTGTCAGATTCGTTGGACTCTTAGTCTTAGAAAAAGAACTAGCCATTACAGATTCGTAGATGGTTTTTCAAGTTACCTCTGTGGTCAGATGAATATGATAACAGGTGCAGGTTTTATCAGCAGTGTTAAGTCACCATTAGGAAGTGATGGAATAATATTGTCTAGATGGTGGACATATATGACATTTTCAAAGACATAGTGCACAGTTTGGTTGTGGGAAAATAGACACTATTTTTAGGAAAACAAGCTCTCTGGCTTTTCCAGCAGTTATTACAATAAATAATGTGAATCCTTAGGGAATTTGTTGAGGTTCCAGGTTAAACACTCACCAACTCATTAGCCCCGTACCATTACTGCTCCATAGGACTGCGCAAGGAACCACAAAGGCCTGCATAAATAACACACTGAACATGTGGAACATTTGGCATCTGACCAGGCCAAGGGAAATGATTAGTAATCAAAGGAAGAATGTAAAGCTACTTGATAAGGTTTGGTTTGGTTCGTAACATTTTGATTGTTCTTAACTAGTGCAGGTGAGAGAAGCCAGATGGGTCATATTGCTCTCATTAAGGACTCACTGGGGAGCCGTGTACCATCAGCCTGATCCGGATTGTGCATTTGCTGCAATTTGCCACGATTAATAGAGGTGGGTCACACCGGGTCACTTTCAATTTCCATCCAGAGGGGCGAGAAATGGAAACAACTCATTTGCACAGATCTGAATAATTCGTGCCCCGAAAAAAAAAAAAGAGACAAAATGTGGGCTGTTGAGGAAGAAATAGAGGATAAAGGAACTGGGTTGAGGGCTCAAACGTTGCTGCACTTTGCACAATAATAATCCATGCAGCCCTCATCAGCTTGCATAAAGGCAATAATGAATATGATGGAGGATATGAATCCAGATGTAGGAATAAAGCCTTCCTTTCTCCCTGCTGTCTCACTTGGGAGCGTGTGTTGCGTCTAGTGAGCTTTTAAACTTATCATAAATGTATTAAGATTGCACTGGGCCATGAAACAGCTGTAGACAATTAATCTTCTGCAAATCTTATCTGAAGAATTGCTTTCTGCAAAGTAACATCTGCTGCGAGAGGCGGTTATTCATGGGCAACGTGGGCTCGCCACACTTTTATGCATAGGGCATGATCATTGGCAATGAAGTAAAAATTTATAGTTTTCTCTGTTCAGTAAAAATAACATTCAGCAGCATTAAAACATCATCCATCAACATTGTCTTGAGGCCCAAAGCCCATTGCAAGCGCAGAAATTAAAGAAAATATTCATTTCTGTGTGAACTTGTAGCGTGCTGCTCCACTGAGCTGATATTTTCAGCTTCCATTTTTCCCCTCTTTGGAGAAAAAGAAATTGAACAGTACATTTCAATATGACTGCATGGCTTGCTGTTGGCCCTGATGTGAAATGTAGACAGTGTGACTGTCATTACGATTTTTCCATGATGTCCCAGTGAGTATTGCTCTCAGTTCCATTGCTGGGACAAATTAAATCATGACAGGTCTTGGAACACGTGTTTTAAAATCAAATTAAAATCATCACCAAATTTGCTGTTATACTTCATCAGCTGCCACAGCGAGTAAATTAGCTAAATAGTTCTTATCTTCGAACAGTATACTGTCTTGGCAGTATTGACAAATTCACAGTTTTGTGCCAAAAAAGGAACAGTTCATACACACTGATCAGTCACTGCATTAAAATCACTGGCAGGTGAACTGAATAACACTGATTATTTAATTAAAGTGACATCTGTCAAGAAGTGGGATATATTAGACACAGTCAGTTCTTTACATTGATGTGAAACAGGAAAAATAGGCAAGTGTAAGGATCTGAGTGACTTTGGAATGGACCAAACTGATATGACTGGACAACTTCAGAGCATCTCTAAAACAGCAGGGTTTATGGTGAGTTCTTCTGATAGCACTTACAATGAGCAAATGAATAATCAGAACTGGAGCATGTATTGGAAGAAGGTGGCTTGGTCTGTCATAATTCTTCTACATCATGTTAACAGTCAGGCATGTGTGTGTTGTGTTTCTCACCTGGGGAAAGATGGCACCAGCAAATGTAGGGGGTGAAATTAAAGACAGTGTCAGTGTTGAGCTGGAAAACCTTGGGTCCGGGTATTCATTCAGATGTTACTTTGACATGTAGCACCTACCTAAACATTGTTACAGACTAAGTTTACCCCTTCATGGCAATGATACAACCTAGTGGATAGTGTGTCCTGCTATCCTGTAAAAAGTGTTCAGGTATTGTTTGAGGAACATGACAAAGAGTTCAAGGCCTTGATTTTGCCTCAAAATTCCCCAGAACTCAAAACTGACAATCCATGGTTGAGGATCTGCTGTTAATGTCTTGGTCACAGATAAGCACACCTTTTGAAGCCTGTGCCTTCGGTAGGCATGTGGGGGATGTTCCCTTTATTAATCAGGTGGTTTTAATGTTATGGCTCACTGGTGTTGCAATAATGTGCATGATTTATTATAAGAAGTCCATGTTAAGAAAAGAAAAATCAACTCACAATGAACAGGAACATTTATGGAGACACTGCCTCTTTTATTTTATTAATTGTAGTCATGTGACTTCTTATTTCCCAACTGTCGGCACCTCACAGATGGCAATATTATTTACAATGCGCACTGTGGCCTGGAACGGGGCCAGATGCAATCTTAATATGAATTTGATCATCTGTAACTTTGGCAGCTTGTCAATTAGGACAAAACAGAGTGCCTGATCCACATTTTCTTCTATGTGCAAAGTTTTCTTTTGGTATGGGAGAACAGAGTGCCACAATATATAAACAGAAATGGTACATTTTGAGTGAAATGAAAACACTATGTAAACAGTAACATATTTTTTTAAATAGCTACATAATTCAGTTATTGGGATGAAGTCTCCTGAGTATTTTGATGTGAAATGGTACATTATTGAGACTTAATGTCTATAGTGCAAATACTGTTGTTTTATGCATCATCTACAAAGACTAATGAACCTCAACTAGTGAACCAGACTTCTGAGTGTTAAAATGGAAAAATAGTAAAGTAAATCTGAAAAAACTACACCTTGCATGCACTTCTAGGCCAGAAGCTTTTCATTCAGTTATCATACTCCTTAGACATGTGGTATCATTGTGGTGGCATTTGTTTTCCGTGTCACATCATAATTAACTAAAAATAATTTTAATAATTCTACTGCTACTAACCCCACCTAATATTTGCTTGTTGATGTGACAGTGACATAAGGTTGAAAATGTAAGAAATTAACATTCACTGCCTTTTAAAACACATGCCAACAATCAGAGTAAATCCAATTCAGATAGTAAACAAACAAGTATTATTCACATTTCAAATCTATGTGATGCAAAAAAATACCTGCGACAGCTCTTTCCTGTCTTCACGTGGAAATTAGGTTTAAACGTCTACATGTATTGTTCAGTGTGACACGCTCAATTTATCATTAGTTGTGAAGATAGAACGGATGAGTACACTTTCAATTTAGTTCAGATGCTTTCTTCATTCATCATGCATCCTCATCCATCATTTCCTCCATTTGATTTGTACAAAAACATACTTTCATAAGTTTAACGCAATTAATCATGAGGCTGGATAATTTACCATTAATGGACCACAGCCTTTATATCACCATTTATTTGATTAACTTGCACAGTGAAGTTTTGCAGAATCTGTTCAGGGTAAGACACATATTGCTCAGAAAGCATGAAAGCACAATGCTCCAAATCAGCTGCTTTGTAGCTTTTACTTTATGGCTTTATACACATTGCAGAGGAGCTGCCTCTAGAACCATCTGAGCATGCCTTTGGTGTTCATATACTAAGTCATGACAAATTGGAAAAGTTGGAGCGATAGATAGAGGTGACCTGAAAACAAAAGCAATCACAGCAAAGGGTAAAATGCCTGCACGAGTGAGGCACATACATGACTCAAACTCAAGGTGAGATGCCACGATAAAATGTGACAAGAAATGTGTCACACATCACAAAAAGCTACGGACTTCATATGCCTATGTTCCTAAAATTAGATTAGTTCATGGTGTTATGGTATAATAATAATAATAATCATCATCATCATCCTAGATCAGAGCTATTATCAATGTTAAAGTGATTACAATAGATATGTTGGTGCCATAATAGCAAATAAAGTGCAAAATCTTTCTACACTACAAAAATAGCTCATAACAGTCTGGTCATAATAACCAAGTTCAGTCTATAGCAAAGCAAATTAATTCACAACCGCGATAATAAAAAATGGTAAAAGACAGCCCAAATTGTGCACAGTTGTGAAGAGGAAGCTTGTGATAATTGAATAAGAACATAATTATTTCTCAAACTGAATAGTCTGTAATCTCACCACAAATCAATCAGCACACTGCTCAAAGAAGTTCAGACTCCATCAGAGCTCAATCAAAAAGAAAAAAAAAAAATCAATGCGGCCCAATTGTAGCCTGTTTCATTAAGCTATGTTAATCAAGCAGAGCTGATAATGAGTTGGTGTTGTGTTTCCCCCTCCTGGACCTTCATAGTACAGTACAGTGTGCTCTTTTCACAGGGCTGTAAAGTATGTGAAGGAATTCATCCATAGATATAGCATCCTGTCTAAAGTAAAAAATAATTTGTGCAGTGAGTGTGAACCCTAAACAATTTTTAGTGCAGGATAACTGGTGTGTAGTTACATTTCTGTGAATACAGTTCTGCATACATAGTACTTTCCAATACTACTCAACAGTATTTTCCATGAAGTATTTGATAAAATCATCTGTGGGGATGTAAGGGGATATGGCAGTGTGTGCCAAATGGGATGAAGTGCACTTGGAAACCCTGGACATTGTTTTCTAGCATGTTACAGTCTTAATACATGTCCTTTGGTTCCAGCCGTGGTCCAGTATAAGAGTTTGGCTGGCATATTGGGGGCTGAGCACACATGTCTGATTGGATTATTATTCCTTTCCACAATCATGTGGTCAGCTCTTTCATTTGGACCATGTACATTCTTTGTAAGTCTTTTTTTTCAGCCAGGTCTGACTGTAAACAGTGTCAGTGAAAGTGCACATTGTGAGCAGTTGCTTGGCTACAGACAATTGTCCAACTGGCTACCAGTTATAATACATGGACTGGTTTAAAACTGACTGCAGATAATATAACAACTGGCTGGAGGCTTATTCCAACTGCACGTTGATATCAATTGCACATTGAAGACAGTTTTAAATATATCAGTATGTTTACTCTATTAAGCATGCATAAATCTGGAAATAGTATGTATTGGCATAATCACGAGAGCACTAAGCTAACTAAATGCTAAGAGCAGCTGAGCTTGAATGGTAATGATTCACACTTAACAAGTTGATGATTCATTACGTTATATGAGTGAGCAGGTTCCTATATGAAAAATCAAGCCAACCATGAGTAACTTTCTTTTCTAGTGAGCACTTAGCATGTGCAGCTTGACTCTATGAGATGAATTTAATGGGGTAGTGTTAGGGCAAAATCAAGTACCTATCAAGGTGTCGAGCTGCTGGAGAGCACAGCGAATGTGCTGGGATTTCTCTTGGTGCTCCTCTATTGATTTTCCTCTGAGAGACGCATCGTACCTCACAATCTCCTGCATTAGTGCGGAGGGTCTGCTTGAGTCACAGAAAGGATTGTAGAACAATGTATTTAAAAAAACATTTTCCTCCAACTAATGGTTGGTCTAGGGCAGATCCAGGGTCATTTACCCTGCTGATTAGGTAAGCCACTCTGTTCCAGGCAAGCTGGGATTTAAAATGATGTTCAGCTTGAACTATATTCTCCTGGAAAATGATCTAATTTAGCGATTTATTCATATTTACTGAGTGTACTAGCATTCCATTTGTATAGATCACATCTGGGTAAAACCAGAAATCGGGAAAATTGAATCAAAAGGCAGAGACATGGTGGGCAATCATATAGAGTCGTCATTGGAAGGGGGATGCAGAGGTCACTCCCATGCTTTTTATGATGTCTCTTTGAAATCTATCTGAATCACATTAAATTGGATATAAAGATGTGCAGACACATACATCACAGTAAATGGTGTGCCGGAGCATGGCTCGTGGAGAATCCCACCTCAACAATCGGGTTATAAAATCGGCTTCAGATCCGATTAATAATTCACAATCCTGTTAGGAGAGAACAAACATTTCTGTTCAAGCAATTTAAGTTGCAGGATTGTTATTAAAGCCCAGTGTTGCCACGGGGCTAGGGGATGGTCTGGATGTGAGTCGGAGATAGAGAAAGAGAGAGGGAGAGAAAGAGAGAAAGAGAGAACCAAGAAACCTAAGCTCGCTCCATCCCTCTGTGCCACAGAATAACTATGTGCTATTTCACACTCTCTGCTTTCTTTATAAAAGCGCCGTCACAGTAAACACGTATTACGGCCCCCTTTTCAGACTTTCTCTTCGCACTCCCGGAGCTACATTTTTCCTCACTTTGGCTGAGCAAACTTTCAGAGTTTTTGCTGGAGGATCTGCTCAAAAAACGTCAGTCTCTAATGAGCTTATAATGGCAGGCGTTGCAATTGAGCTGTAAGTAAAATGAGCTAGTAATATTGCAATCAAGAAGTCAATGATGCTCTTAACATCATTAGCACTGAACGACAGAAGAAAGATGTATCCTCTTTCACAAAGCTGAAAAGTGTTTGCTATCTCTGTAGTTAACCAAATTATTTTTTAATGACTCAAAATCTAAATATATTTGCTAATTCATAAGATAAAAAAATAAAATGTAGTGTCCTTCTAATAAAGGTCCCAAAAATAATAATTTCATAAATCAATCCTGGTCTTGGGAGTACCAATTTCCTGCATGTTGTGGTGTTCTCAAAACTTGAAAACCCCTAACTGTAAAAAAAAAAATCTTAATTTGATGCCATAGAAGAACCATTTTGGTTCCCTTAAAGAATCTTATAATGAATACTTTTTAAAAGATGTGTTATTGTGACAAACCTTTTAAAGACCTGCCACATGATTCAAAGGTTCTTAGAGGAACCTATAATTTGGTAAAGCACCTTTATGTTATGTGAAAAAAAGTACTTTAAAAGTTCTTTTGATCTCTTTAGGGAACTAAAATGGACTAGATCAAGAACAATTTTTGGCTGTTTGTTTTGTACGAGTATGGTTCACCTCAGCAAGGGCTTGTTGGGCTCCAAAACCAGGACTGGGAACCACTGTTCTATACCAAGGTTATTTCTAAATCCTTCCACCAAATTCAAGAAACAGTAGAGAAAATCAGGCCATAAACATCATGTACTGAAATGTCCTAGCACATTTAATTAAAATACATTAAAACCAACAGTTAAGGGCATCACATGAATTCTGAACACTTTAAAATGACAACATTAAAAACATTGTGCTTGTTAAGACTGTCAGTATGTAGTCTGCACATTTCTCATCTTTCAGATGAAGGAAATTTTGTTTCTTGGTGTAGTGTGACCCCTAGTGGTCTCTTATAGGAACAGTAAAATAGGTCTGCAATTCAGTAAGTTCTGCAATACTGTAATATTGGTCAAGTAACAAATGAATTTTATCTAAAAGTAATTTGATAAAATTGTTATAAAATGTGACCATAATATGCAAATGGTACAAACCGGATTCCAAAAAAGTTGGGACACTAAACAAATTGTCAATAAAAACTGAATGCAATGATGTGGAGATGGCAAATGTCAATATTTTATTTGTAATAGAACGTAGATGACAGATCA